>VKOC01018220.1:0-28876 GCA_009364415.1 Spea multiplicata
TGGCGGCGGACGCCCGTTTTAAAAGCGTTTAGGAGGCATCCAGCGACACCGATCGTTGATCGCCTCCTAAATGCTTCTAAAACGGGCGTCCGCCGCCATACAATACGCCGCCATATAAAGATGGCCCCCAGTGCCGATCGTGGCGTTGCTGAATGCCTCGATGTCGAGGCATTACAGCAACGCCATTTGGGTGCAGAAAGCAAAAGTAGATTGCTTTCTCCACCCGTTTAAAGATGTGCCCGGACCAGCAATTGTCATCAAGGGGTTAATTTAGGTGCAGAGGGGGCGGGAGCGGACCCCGCGGTGGCCCCCCCTGGAGTGTGGCGCCCTGTGCGCTCGCATAGGTCGCACACACCAAAGGCTGGCCCTGACAATGATACACTGTTGTTATCAGGGAGAAGCCTATGAACTAGTGACGTCAGGTTCATGAAAGAATCGTTCTTTTGAATCGATTCTTTTCAATGATCCAGATTAATTAGTTGAGTAGACTGAACGATTCATTTTTAACAGTTCAGTCTGTAAACCATTAACTGCAGTTGTAATATGATCCAAGTCATCCGCACAGAACACAGACTCAGGGGTCAGTTTACAGCTCATCAGTTCACTGAGTCAAAGAACCGTTCAGAGGAACTATGAGTCATCGATTCACTGACTCACTGAATCGCCCACAGCAGCTCTGAATCGAACAGAATTATACTTTTTTAACTAAATACAGGATTACTCTTCACTACTCCCATGATTTAGAATCCCCTTAGTTTGCACCCCTTTACCTCTAACTGCACCTTAGATTAACCTTTTCAGCACCCCAAATATTAATCTTATATTTACTGTGAGTTTAGTTGCTGAGCAGGAGACTTCATAGACTATAATGAAAGGGGCAGGGTCAATCGTCAGTGTGACTGCAGGGAGGGACTGGGAAGCAGTAACTGCTGTGAGTCACATTGAGTGAACTGATGAATCGATTCATGAATCAGTCCATTCCAATTTATCACTCGAAATGAACCGATTCACTTTACGGATGCAAACTTCCAATCACTACTATGAACCTTAGACCCTGCGACTGTGGAATGCTGGCTGTAATATTGCATAATCTGTAGTATACTGAATGCTCATTAAATACAATGTGAGAAACTCTCCAACAATAATCGACAGTAGAGTAGAGACAGTACCAGAGACATAGGTTTGTCTACTAAAAAATAAGCTCCGGTAATGTTTACATATGGTTTTAGCTTCTCAACGGAATGCACGGATATCGATGGAAAAAGTATCCTGCAACGATGAAATGGTCAATGCAAAATGTATATTTAAATTAAAGATTTCTTGAGTCTTATGCCACTGCATTTATGAATCATTATGCAAAGCTGTCTCTGCTTTAGAGGGTTAGTCCATCCTAATGCATATTGAAGACATAGTTGAAAAGTATATTTTGGCAATTTTTGGGAAAAAGAAAGTTTTTTACCATGCAGAAAATGTTTTCTTAAATAGATCATAAGTACTAAATAATATCTACTATTCATTGCATTTATTAAAGTCAACATACATACCTTAGTTTATTACAGGTTTTAACAGACAAGAAAACTTGTGCACTTGGGGAAATACGATCACCACTGGAAACAAACAGTGTAAACTGATACTGGTCAAATTTGCCATCAAGTAGGTTGACAGGAAAACTGATTATTGAGTCATTGCTGTGAAGAGGGTTTTGCACCGAAGAACTGAAGCATTGATGTGTATGTTTACTGACTGGAGCACAATGCCAATGAAACCTACAAACATAAAACAGAAACCTTAAAACAGCTTGTTAGAAGAAAATAAACAAAAGTATTAAGATATCTGGGGGTAACAGATAAGTAGCTTTCCACTTATTGACAAACCATGAAGTAGCACCAATGATGATTATAGAGTATATACAGGAGCATTTGGCACTTAGGGGTGCATCTAGTTCAATAGTAAGAAAACTATTTTTTGTCTTGCTGTTATATTGAATTGAAGCCTAGGGATATTTAGCTCCATAAAATGATTTATTAATGACTTATTTATTATAAATGTATTTGTTCCTTAATATGAATGTATAAAAGTTTTACCAGTAAATGTTAATTCATGTAAATTCATTTCTGGGGCTTGCCACTCTGCCCCAGAAATGCCTTATACCCCCTATATGCCACTGTGCCCCATAATATGCCTTTTGACCCCTATGTGCCACTCTGCCTCAAGAATTGCCTTATACTCCTATATGCCACTCTGGCATTTAGGGGGTTAAAAGGCATATTATGGGCAGATTCTAGTTGGCAGTTATAGAGGATGTGGTATAAGTCAGGGCAGAATTGGCCAAGGCCAGGGCAGATTGTGCATAACTGGGGGGGCAGGTTGAAAAAAAAAGGAGGCAGAGTGGCGTAGAGAGGGTTAAAAGGCATTTCACAGAGCACTCCTCCTCCAGAAATGCCTTATGCCCCCCATTTAACACTCACTCCCCCTCCTCCAAACTTACCGGAGCTTCGGAGTCCCCGATGTGTAGTCCAGGCAGCGTGTAGAGCTCTACGCAATTCGCGTAGACAACTTCTGCTGCAGCAGGGAGGAGGTGCGGTTAGCGGCGGGGGTTGTCTGTGTCCATCGCGCAGACCTTCCCAGGCTGTCAGAGATCACGGGGAACTCTGATCTCTAACAGCCGGGGAAGGTCTGCGCGATGGATGCAGACAACCCCCGCTGCTAAACGCACCTCCTCCTGGCTGCAGCGGAAGTTGTGTACGCGAATCGCGTAGAGCTCTAAACGCTGCCTGGTGCTTAGTCCGGGCAGTGTGTAGAGCTCTACACGCTGCCCGGACCAAGCACCGGGGACTCAGAAGTACCGGTAAGTGTGTATGGGGGGGCTTGACAGGAGGATCCAGGTCCCCTGCATCGCTGCGGGGATCTGGATCTTAGTCTGAATTAATTAATGCATGAATTAATTGTCTGAATGAGGGAGTATTCATTAATGTGTGGATGAATTGTCTGAATGAGGAAGAGAATAAATGATTATGTGAATTAAAGATGTGAATGAAAGTGTGAATTTGTGACTGGGTTATGGGTAGATATCAACTTGGGGCAAAAAAAAAAAGGAAATGAACTACTAGTTGGGATATGTTATAAACCACCTAATGTTAATAATGATGAGGAAGAGCAGCTATAAGAACACATTGAGAAAGCTGCACATCTGGGTAACACGTTAATTATTGGAGATTTTAATTACTCGGACATAAATTGGGATAGTGGGACTAGTAGTTCTGCAAGGGGATTCAGGTTTTTGAACTTGTTAAATGACACCTTCATGTCATATGGTCTCTTTTGAAATTGCCCATGGGGAATACTAAAACATATAATTTTAAGAAGGCCAATTTTAATGAGAAGGGCAGTTTTACAACTTATTGACTGGCATAAACTGTTCAGGGGTAAAAACAATGAGGAAAAATTTAGTATTTAAAACAAATATTAGCAGGGTACACTTGTCAGTATGCACCACTAGGAAATAAATATAAAAGAAACACACGTACATAAACACACATATGCACACACACACACATATACACAGGTACGCACACATACGCACACAAGAGTGAGTGTAGGGTATAACCAAAACGAAGACTGATTTATTTCTCACACACACAGAGCTGGATATATCCAGTGAAACACACATTAACATAAAACGAGATATTGGGATACAAACCGCCCCCTTTATCCTCCTCCCAGAGACAACCGGGTCAGTAAAGGGATTAACAATACAATAGGGTCAAATCTCCACTATCTATTACTGGCCCAAATGGCCAAGGTTTGGCCGGGGTAAATGTCTGTAGTGGAACTGGGGGGGGTCTGACTTATACAACATTAAACTAAAACAATGGTGGTCACTCCCTGTTGCAGATCCTGGATGCCTGCCGAAGATAATCTCCTCAGCAAGTGATGGGATGATATACTGCTGGGGGTAGCCACAGAAGTAGTTACAAAGTCAGGGCACATAGTCAATAGGGAGGAGGCTGGCTATCAGGCCTCTCCAGTGGCCCTAGTGATGGAGAGTTTCGTCACAGAAGGCTTTATTGTACACAGGCACAGATTATATATATATATATATATATATATATATATATATATATATATATATTATTACATACCGTGATTGCCTCGAATATAAGGACCCGCCACCCGAATATAGGTCCGCCACCCTAAAAGTGTAGGTGCTTTTTTAAAGAAAAAAAAAAATTCTGCCCCCCCTTGAGATATGCTGCCACATTCTGTCCCGAAGATGTGCCCCCCGAGATATGCTTCCCACTCTATTCACCCCCGAAGATAATGCTGCCACTCTGTCCAAAGATATGCTGCCACTCTGTCCCTCCCCCGAGATAAGCTGCCACTCTGTCCCCCCGAGATAAGCTGACCACATACTACCCCCCCGAGATAAGCTGCCACTCTACCCCCAAGCATAATGTGTATTCAATTTCCGGTGCCGGCAAGGAAGATTGTTAAGGTACATTGCGCAGACTTTCACTGGCTGCGGCGATGCGAGCATAAACAACCTCCTGGCTTGGCACCCTGTGGAGATAATCCTGTCTGGTTCACAGAGGGCATAGTGGGTCAGGCGGCTATTCTGGCCACACAATGGTTCCCAAAGGCGAACCTGCCCGGTACTGGGCATGGAAGTGTGGGCGGCAGAGGGACAGCTTCTGGGTCGAGGCAATATGAAAAAGGGGCATAACATACCGTAGGGACAACAGATGGTTCCAACACTTGGGGAAACTACACCGAATGAATATAAGAAATGTTCAGTAATATTTCCCTTTGCAATGTAGTTCACCAGTATTAGCTGCTTGGTCAGGCCGGTATAATATGCACAGTGGTGTACCTGAAGGGACGAGTCCGTGACAACATGTATACACACACACACATTCATATATACACACACATACCCTTCCTTTAAATCAGGTTGTTTACTGCAATGGGACCGCCCACCGACATCAGCAGGACTGCCCACCACAATGGTATGCTTCAGGTAAGAGTCCACAAGTTCCCAGTTATGTGTATTTGTAATACATTTGATGTTATTTCAATTTTTACAATTTGCTTTTATTTCAAAAACAAAAATGAACCCCACACAAAGAAAGAAAATACAATCGTTATTTTGATGAATTTTATAATACTCACTTTAAAGAAGCTTCAGGATTATCTGGGTCAAAGGATGCTGTTCCATTTAATGTAAAATTTGTAGTTGTGTCCTTGTTTATAAAATGATGTGTTCCTCCTGCAATTACACTGACAGGATCGCTGGCAATGACTTCTAAAGGCACCGTGTAATTGCTGTACACTACTTTTCCTACAACTTGCACCTAAAATATCGTATAAGTTTTCCTTTTTAAAAATGGTCAATCCAACATATTATTAAACATCAAAAAGGGACATGATTCATTGTATTATTAAATAAACACAATTTACAGGGGTCCACATATTTCCTTCACCAATGAACTAATGAAAAAGGAGATTGTAGGAGTTACTGAAAAGCTTTAAATATAAACAAATGTCATCTATTCTTCAAAATAATAAAAACAATTAATTGCGTTTCACAGGATGAGACTAATGTGACAGTTTGCTTGTTTCTCCAGACCGACATTTAATAAGAAGCTTTTACATGGAGGAATAACAAAAAGCCTCTTGTATACTAACATACTCCTAAGGCATCTTTGAGGGGTAGTGCAGCAACCCTTAAAAGCTAGTTTAGCATATTAGCTCTGCACCTATCTTACAAACAGGTCTTTTGTGAGGCAAGAGTGGCAGAGAAACATTGTTACACACGTTGGCTAAATATTCTACAGACCATACAGTTATCGTATTTGCTCGATTATAAGACAACCCTGATTATAAGACGACCCCCCCCAATCTGAATATTTAATTAGAAAAGAAAGAAAAAAAAGGCCTGAATATAGAGATGACCCTATAGGCAAAAAGTTTTACCAGTAATTTAATTCATGTAAACTATTTTTTTTAAGCTAAAAGCTATGATTGAGAAAACATATTTGTTTTTATTTTCTTTTATTTCCAACTGCCCCCCATTATGCACTATTCTGATCCTCAGGCTTACCGACTCTGCTCCTAGAAATCTCCCTTATACCCCTATATGCCACTGTGCCCCATAATATGCCTTTTGACCCCCTATTGCCACTCTGCCTCCAGAAATGCCTTATACCCCCTATGTGTCACTCTGGTATTTAGGGGGTTAAAAGGCACTGGAGGCAGAGTGGCATTAAGGGGGTTAAAAGGCATTTCATAGAGCACTCTGCCTACAGAAATGCCTTATGCCCCCCATTTAACACTCGCCCCCCAAAAAAACACCCCAAAAAAAAAAACTTTCCGGTGCTTCTGACTCCCAGTGTGTTGTCCGGGCAGCAGGTAGACGTCTCCGTTATTCGCGTAGGCAACTTCCGCTGGAGCGGGGGTTTTCTGCGTCCATCGCGCATACACCCTCGAACTGTCAGAGAGAATTCCCCTCACCGTTGCGGGGAACTCTGATCTCTGACAGCAGGGGAAGGTCTGCGCCATGGACGCAGACAACCCCCGCTGCTAACCGCACCTCCTTCTGGCTGCAGCGGAAGTACTGTACGCCTATCGCGTAGATGTCTACACGCTGCCCTGGCTACACACCGGGGACTCAGAAGCACCGGTTAATTTGGGGGGAGGGGCTAGACAGCACTGCGGGGAATCTGGATCTTAGTCTCGTACTCAGACCTATTTGAGGTCTGATTATAACACGACCCCGATTATAAGACGAGGGGTATTTTGACATGCCAGTATTTCCACGCAAGACGTTTTTGAAAATATAACGCTAGTTTTAGGACTTTCTCATAAAGCAAAAGAAACTTTGGCAACTTTTTTTTCTTGCAATTGGCAAAATCTCGCAGTGGTGGTTGTGACCGCCACTATTTCCCATGTCATGAAATAGGTATGAAATTATTCTGCTGTGTTTACATTTTAATGACGACAACAAGCGCCCAGGCAAGGAATATCCAGCCTTTTTAAACTACGGCCTTTAATCTCTCATTTTCAGAAGCAGACTACAGATATACGGCTGGACTAAACATCTATATTGATGAGCCTGACACAGGTTACACCCAGGCATTTAGAATTTATGAGGGCAAGGATACCGACCAGGTTGTCCAGAATTTTAGGGAATCAATGCAAAAATAGTATGGGACTTGGTCTACACTCCTAAAGAAAGTTTTTCATTTATACTTGGACAACTTTTTACACAAGTCCTGTTATTCAAATTTTTTCTTACTTTGACACTATGGCATGTGGGATACTTCCCGAAACCGTGTAGGTTTTTCAAAGCAGATAGTGCCAACTAAACAAAAAAGTGTTAAGAGTATTAGTTTATGCCAAGAAAATAAATGCTACTGGTAGTAAAATTCACAGACAGATAGGATGTATGTCTGTTACATCATATGACCATGCAGTGAAACCGAGACTGCTAGCACAGAGATGAAGCTGCAGAAGAGGTAAGCTGGGGTGCGATGTACATATTTATATTTGTTTATATATATATATATGTATGTGAGCATGAATGTGTAATGGGGTGTGTGTGGGTGAGCATGAATGTGTAATTGTGTGCGCGCGTGTGGGTGAGCATAACGGTGTAATTGTGTTACAGGCCTCAGTAGAAGTTAAGGTTAAGGATTGTTACAGGCTGTGGTCACCAGAGAAGATCAAAGCGGGAGAATCCTGTGCACTCCATGGAAGTGTAAATGTGTATGACCATGGATGTGTAAAGGTGCATGTGTGTGTGTGTGAGCATGAATGGGTGATTGTGTGTGTGAGTATGGATAGGTAATTGTGTGCGTGAGCATGAGTGTGTAATTGTGTGTGCATGGATGTATAATTTTATGTGTGCGCGAGTATGGATGTGTAATTGTGTGTGTGAGCATGGATGAGTAATAAGCAACTTATGACGGAATGCCCAATAGGTATGCTTTTGGTAGGCGTTTTCTGAATGGTATTGGCAGGGTAAGCGCTGAATTCTTGCTTTGTTTTGTTAACTTATTGGTCATTATTATTCTAGCAGCACCTGTAAGCATGGATGTGTAATCGGTGTCTGCCTGTAAGTGTATGTATGTATATACATACATACATACATATATATATATATATATATATATTATACACACACACACACATACATACATATACATATATATATATATATATATACATACATATATGTCATGGATCTGGCTAGTCCAACTGACTACATCCGCTGTCTTGTGCTCCCTTAGCCTGGTACAACACACTTTCCCCGGCTCCCCAGCACTAGCCGAGACTCAGTGTAGGGTAAAACCAAACGAAGACTGATTTATTTTGGACACACAGAGCTGGATATATCCAGCAAAACACACATTAACATAAAACAAGATATTGGGACACAAACCGCCCCCTTAATCTGCCTCCCAGAGACAACAGGGGCAGTATCGAGATTAACAATACAATGGGGGGGGAGACTGATTTATACAACATTAAACTGAAACAATGGTGGTCACTCCCTGGTGGCAGATCCTGGCTATCTGCTGGAGATAATCCCCTCAGCCAGTGGTGAGATGATATACTGCTGGGGGTAGCCACAGAAGCCTTTACAAACCTAGGGCCCATAGTCAATAGGGAGGAGGCTGGCAGTCAGGCTTCCCCAGTGATGGAGGGTTCCGTCACAATATATATATACACACACATACAAGTGTCCTCAGATAAGCCCAGGTCACTGCCCCAGAGGGTTTCCCTGTAGTTTCCCATGCCCAGGAAGCGGTACTTATCAAGGAGAGGGAGATTGAGGGCTCGTGTAGCCTTCCTGGTGCTCCAGTATTGACACTGGTCCCAATCCGTAAAGTGTTCCCAGAGTCCCTGAGAGAAACCCAGGTCCCTATCCCTGAGTACCCCCCTTTTTGGCCCGAGAGCTGCTTAGCTTGCCCAGTGACCCCCGTAAGGGCACCCGTTCCTGTCCCAGAGTGTTCCCCTGAATTTCCCTGTGCCCAGGTAGTGGCACTTATCCCAGAGATGGAGATTGAGGGTCCCTATTCCTGAGTACCCCCCTTTTGTGCCCGAGATCCCAGCAGAGCTGCTGAGTGCACCCGGTAACCCCCAGGACCGGCCCCCAGTCCTGACAATGCCCCAGACCTGCCCGCAGAGACCCTGGTACCTTTGCTTATTTCTATAGTGCTTGGTGGCCCAGGAGCGACACGGAGTGTAGCCCCATGGGTGGAGGTTGTTTTCCCCCGCCGGCTCCCTGCAGAATCACCGCTCTCTAAAGCTACCCTTGGTTTCCCCGTACTAACCCCGGTACCTGTCCTGGAGTGTCCCCTTTGTACCTCCAGTGTCCCGGTAGAGGTACCTCTTCCTACCTCTATGTGTTTCCCAGGTTTCCCGAGTGCCCCCCGCCCCGATGAGCAGGGGTCTCTTTCCCCACGACTGCCCTGGCCCGGCAGCTGCCTCAGACCCCAAGCCCAAGACTAGGGAGCAAGGTGTCCCTGTGCTGGGACCGTCCTCCAGTCAGCACCCAGTCTCTGAAATACTCATTACTCATTATAAAAAACTTGGGAAACCAAATCAGTGCTGCTGTGGAGGAACTGACTACTGCCTCCTGCGCTGACGAGGGGTGTAAGACAGCATGGAGGGAGCAGGTCCTTCCACACCACTGCCAGCCCAGGAGGGTGCCCCCGCAGCCCACCAGGGACCAGACGAGCCTCCTCCCGGCCAGAAAGGTAGCCTCGCTTCCAGGACACTAACATTATCTTTTTTTTTGTTAACTCTTCCAATGATGCTCAGCCAACATCATGGTAGACACTTGGCTGGCTGTGAATCATGGGAATTGTAGTTCACAGCTAAAACATGCAGCTTTACTGTTGACTACACTTCCCATGATGCTCAACCAGCATCATGGAAGCAGTATGTCTGGCTGAGACTCATGGAAATTGTAGTTCACAGCTAACATCTGCAGCTTTATGTACTGTTAACTGCACTTCCCAGAAAGCTCAGCCAGCAATGCGTTGGTTATTTTTAATATGCATGACTGTGCGGACACAAATGAAGTGTGCTTTAAGTGGCGATGCTAGCGCGAACTTGTAAAGTGCAATTGCTTGTATTGGTGAGTTACCCAAGAGTGATAAAAAACAAATGTCCCTCTTTCACGTTTTGAAACGTTGGGAGATATGATATTCCACTAAAAATGTACAGCTACAATAGTCATTTACAATGTTAACAGTGCCAAGACTGTATTTCTGATCCATTAGAGGCTATTTTCATTGACAAAATTAGCTTTTCTTTAAAAAACAAGCTAAATTTAAAATGGCCCTTAACTCTGCAACTGTAGTGTATTATGCGCACAATATTAACTCTGTAAACATACCTTTGCAATGGCAGTATACTTTCCATAATCTAGGAAGAATCTTGGAATTACAATTCGTTGCCGTCTGTTGTTTACTTGGGTAGGGAAATGGATTACATTGCCATCTGACTTTACAAAGGACCAGTAGTAATGAAGGCCTTGGGAGATGTTGCACATTATATCAGCTTCAAACGTGACTCCAAGTTGTAGATGCTCATATCTCCGGACCTAAATGAAAATGTAAAAAAATCATGCTAAATGCATGTTATCACCATTAGGCCCCCTGCTGGGGCATAAGCCTTTCAAAAAACTTAAAATAGCCAAGTTGGGTAGGTCTCTTTTTTGTATTCTTAGACACAGTAACTAAAAACGGGCGATCCAGTGCCCAAATTTCATTTTATATTTTTTTCAAAAGATATCTATTTTGTATGGACGTCAATGCATTTTACCACATGTAATGCTTATATCAATACCTACCTTGGCAAGAGGAGCCTAATGCCAGGTGATTCAAGGAGTAAGATGTATGTTCCTTCTCCAGCACAGACCTCTGCATCAGGCCCCTGGGTGGACAGGGGACATGTATGAGTGGGGATGAGTGTGGTGTGATTATGTTTGTATGCAGGGGGGTGAGGTTTGTGTGGGATGTCTATCATTAGCAAAGGGGTTAGTCAGTGCCACTTTGGTTCTGCATCTAGCATCAGCTTTCCTGGTGTTGAGCTTTCAGCTTTACTGACAGCCTATAGTGCGGCCTACGGGATCCAGGACTTTGGCTGCGAGACTCCAGACTTCTGTGGGAGAGTCTCCAGCTGTTACTAGGAGGAGCAGCTGCGGTGAATTCCACGAAGACAAGAGCACAGAGCCCCCCAAAACGTTCATCTTCCTCCAGGATTCCATGTGGTGCTGCTCCGGTCAGGAGGAGGGTGAGCAGGCCTGTAAGGGCTTCACGGAGGGTGCACCAAGATTGCCGCCGAGTACATGCCCCGGCCCAAGATGGGCTTTTGGGAACTGTAGTTCTCAGACAGAATCCATAGATTCCTGTGTCAATGGTGCTCTTTTACCTGTGCAGGGGGGGGGGGTGATCCTGTTTATGAGCAGTTTGGCTCCTCTGATGAGGAGGCTGTTAACCCCTTCCCTCCCATGTCTGTCACGGCACCTGATGGTGGCATTCCTTCTCCACTCCAACTGCCTTGTATCATTCCTGGGTCCTCTGAACAGAGGGAGGGGTTGGCTGTCTCATCTCTCTTCTTCTCCCAGGTTGCACCACTATAGTTACTTAACACTATAGTTAAGGTTGAGTCCATCAAGTTCAACCCTTCTACCTAACCTTCCTATTCTCGATCCAAAAAAAGGCAAAAAAAACCCCTAATTTAGCTACTTCAAATTCTGCCATCAGGGGAAAAAATTCCTTCTCGACTCCAAAAAGCAATCAGATTTCTCCTTGGATCAAGAAGCTCTAAAATATCAGTTCCACTTATAGCCTTGTATGTCATGTCTTTCTAAAAAAATATCCAGACCCCTAGGTATCTAATGTATTTGATAACACCACCTCCCTTGGTAGTGAATTCCATACGTTTATTGTCCCTACTGTAAATAATCCCTTACTTTGTCGTCTATAAAATCTCTGCTCTTCCAGTCTCAGAGGGTGATCTCTTGTTCTTTGTATATTTCTGTTAATGAACAGGTCACTGAAGTGCTCTTTATATTGGCCCTGCATATATTTATATAATTTTATCAAACCAACTCTCCATGCTGAGGCAGAAACATTTACACGCACAGAGGCACAGTTTCTGGTGGCTGACCGTTCGGATCCTCTCCACACACCATGTGCTGCTCCTGCTTCCACGGTGCCGTGCCTTGCCAGACGGTCTCTAAACGGTGAGTATTCCTCTCTTCCTATGGGTCCCTCAGGGGAGGTTAGCGGCCATGCGCATTTTCTGGGTCCTGCCATGGGGGATTTCTTATCGGGTTTAAAGGCTTTCCTAGATAAGGGTTCAACCGAAGCAGCATGAACCTCCTCTCGGTGATCAGGACGCTCACTTGCGTTAGCTGTGGGCGACAGCAAGCCAGGCTTCAAGGTCGCCCATGGTCCATGGTAGTGGCTTCCCCAGTGGGTTGACCACTATGGAGGGTGTACCATCTGCCGGCACCACCCTAGTGGCTCCACTGACTATGGAGGCGTCTTCAGGGCTGATCCCGTGTCCAGGGTGGCGGTTGTCGCCAGAGGTGCTGCTTACATGTGTTGGGCAGGCCCCCTGGGCCTGCACCTGAAGCCGGAAAACAAACAAGATCTTGGGGGATGCAGCGTGATGACGAGCTGACGTACCACTGCCCGAAGAGGCAGGGAATAGGTGCCCGTCGTGACGAAGCGCCCGCTCTGGTGAAGGGTCCGTGGGCTCCTTACATGGGAAGGAGCAAACGGACTATGGTGAAGCCAAAAAATAACTTTTTACCCTTCACCGTCTGTCAGACCACCCCGTCACTGTAGCATTAAGAACAGGACAGGATTACGCTGGAAGCGGCAGACAAACACGCCAGATGCATCTTCCTCTCAGCGGCTGAAAATCGGATGATGAGACGAGGAGACTGAGATAAGCCTTTTGCTATTTATTTCTTTATTCGGCCAATTGAATTTATAAAAAAATTTATATCTAAAGCTATGTATGAACAGATGGAAAATTGATTATGGATCAGTTGAACATATGTTTGCTGATATGAAATTCTGAGACTTGTTGACCTTTAATGGACGCCTAAAGAACCCTCTTTCACACACCTACGGGTGCTCTATTTTATAATCTTGAGTTATCACGTTGCTGATAAATATTTCAATAGGGTACCATTTAATACGAACAATCCTACGTTTGTTTCTTTTTAAGCTTTAAGCAATAGAAATGGATGAAGAGCAATCCAGGAGAGAAAAGAGGGATGAAAAAGGGAGACAAACAACCTAAGAAGGCCTCAGGGTTTTTTCATCAATCCTAAGTAAGGAGCTCAGAGATAAAACTGCTGAAGAACACAGCAGTCCTAACAGCTATGAGTCATATTCATCTCAAGAAGCTCTGGGAGTTCAGAATGAGAAAAGAAATAATTATGAAGGAACTCTTGACTAATAAACTGGACTCTCTGTTAAATACTATTAAAGAAGAAATAAATAACAGCTCTGAGACAATCAGCAAGGAGCTCAAAAATCTGATGGCTAAAATTTCAACAAATAAAAAAAAAAGAGTCTAAAATGGACTCCCGCTGTCTCAGTCTCAAAGAGATACAGAAAGAAGCCTCAAATAAAATAGGGGTATTGGAGCTAAAGCTAAGAGAATTGGAAGATACATCTCGGAGGAATAATGTGAGACTTCGACATAATCCACAAGAGTCACTTGGGGAATTTCTTTTGGGCCACTTTATGGACTTAGGACTCGACATAAAACACCAAGAAAGTGTAATGGAAAGATACCATCGTATTCCAAAACCAAGAGGAAATGTAGAAGTGTATCCAAGAGAAGTAATTGCAAAGTTCCATTCGCTACATATAAAGGACAGCCTAATGAGAGCAAGTTGAGGGAAAAAAAGAAGTTGCTGATAAATATAAAGACATTCTGGTTCTACAGGACTTGTTTGGTAGGATTTGAAACTGTTTTAGGGATACTGAGACTCAACCCAATTAGACATTTTGGGGCTTCCCCTCCAACCTAAAAATAATATGGAAAGATCTACTGATGATTTTTGATTCCCCAGGAAAAGTGGAAATCTGGTTAAAACAAATGAAGTTCTTATAAGGGGAGAATTCTAAGTGTTGCTAAACAGGTCAATGTTTGAGATATATAAAAAGTGACAAGAAAAATAAATTAATTTGAGTCCTACTAGATCTCAAAATAGACATAGTAGAGACTGTAAAGTAGTCTATAGTGAAACCACAAACCTATCATTTTAATATATGTATATATTTATTTTTATTTTTTTTTTGTACAGTTTGGAAATGGTTAAAGAATTAATCCTGTGGAACTAAATGGAGAGATGGAACCATATGGGGGTGAGGGTACAGCGGAACAAAGGCTATAAGTCATTAATACTTTTTGGCAACAGAAACAGTAAGATATAGCTGTATAGATATACTGAAGGATCACACAAAGGGGGGATTACTAATAATGCATTTTCAAAATGAGTTTAGAATTTTGTGTTAGGATTTTTTAATAATATAACTGATAATCTGACTGAGATTTATCTGCCTTTGATATTTACACAACACAGGGCTATTTACTCTAATTTTAGATGGGCGATGGGTACAAAGATTTGAGAGAAATTTCTAATGAATCGTCTGTAGTAGTTGGCAAAACCAACAAAGCACTGGATTACTTTTAGATCAGTAGGAAGGGGCCATTGAGTCACAGCGGCCAGCTTATTGGGATCCATCTCTAGATGACCCTCAGAGATGATATAGCCCAAAAAGGAGGTACGTGATTGCTCAAATTCGCATTTCTCTGCCTTGGCGAATAAGTTGTTCTCCCTGAGCCGTTGGAGCACTGATCGGACCTGTGTGGGGTGTTCCTGCAATCTTGGAATAGATCAAGATGTCGTCCAGATAAACGATCACATGAGACAGCAGAATATCACAAAATATGTCATTAACAAAACTCTGGAATACGGCAAGTGCATTGCATAACCCAAACGGCATCACAAGGTACTCATAGTGACCATACTGGGTATTGAATGAAGTCATCCATTCGTCTCCCTGGCGAATCCGGATTAAATTGTAGGCCCCGCGGAGATCTAGTTTAGTGAATACGGTTGCATCCTTGAGTTGGTCGTACAATTCAGTGACCTAAGCAGGCAACATAGAAAAATAAACCATCTGGCTATCAGATCAGTGATAAAGCCAACAGTTTAATGGTATCAGAGGTATAGGATATTTGTTCTTTATGGTGATGCTATTCAACCCCCTGTAATCGATGCAACGGGCGGAGGGAGCCGTCTTTCTTCCTAACAAAGAAGAATCCTGCACCAGCTGGACAGCTAGATGATCGGATGAACCCCTTCTGGAGATTCTCAATGTATTGGAGCAAGAGCGTGGTTCTCTGGTTCGGACAAGGGATACGATCTTCCAGAGGGTGGTGAAGTACCAGGCAAGAGTTGGATGGCACAGTCACAGGGACGGTGTGGAGGTAACCTCTCCGCCATCTGTTTAGAAAAGACATCTAGCAAGTCATGATATTGCAGGGGAACGAGTAGTTGGGGATTCTCTCCAGGAGCTTCGAGCACAGCGCGGGCCGCGAGGTAACTTCAGAGGCAAGAGGTTTGGCAGGAGGCACTCCACGCAGATATCTGTCTAGCTTCCCAATCGATCCTAGGATTATGAAGCGACAGCCAAGGTAGCCCTAGGATTAATGGAATGTGGGGACTGTTAAGGACGTTGAGAGAGATGGACTCTTCGTGGAGAACATCAATGGTCATCAGAATTCGGATGGTAGAATGGGACGCCACTCCAGAGCCGAGGGGGGAGCCATCCAATGTAGAGATCGGAATAGAGCGGGTGCAAGGAATAAGCGGAATGCCCATGTTCTTGGCCCAGGCGGAGTCTCTGAAATTTCCAGCAGCCCCTGAGTCTATGAAGGCTTGCGTGACTGCCCGTTGGCCTGACCTGGAGAGTGGCAGGAACTAAAAGTCTATTCTGGACGGGGGGTGCTGCTACTGAGGGCAGGAGATGACTCTGTGGCCCTTCCGGCCACAATACATACATAGTCCCAGAATCCTACGGCGTCTTTCCTCCTCCTCGACAGATGTAGAATAGGGCAAATCTCCATGGGTTCCTCTGCAGAGGCTGTCGCGCTGACAGATGGAGGTGTGCACACAAAAGGATGGAATGGACAAGGTTTTCCACCCCGTTCTCTCTCCAACTTACGCACAGGGCTATGAGATCCTCTAAGTCCTCGGGAATGTCTCGATAGGTCAGAGCATCCTTCAAGTGGTTATTAAGTCCCAAAAACAAACAAACTACCATAACTGGTAGAGATACGTACACTGTACATATCTATGAAATGTATATAAAGGCACAAATAAGAAACACAAAAGCTTTGTGTTTCTTATTTGTGCCTTTATATACATACCTAGTTCCCGTAGTCCTGTGCCCTGGTTCATTCGTACCTTCCTATATGTGTTTTGGATGCTTTTGTATTATATATATATATCGTTCTGTCTAATAAAGATTTACTTTTGTATATACCTGTTCCTCCTTACGTGCTCTCTTTACATTAGGTTTTGGTGCTTATATGGTTATTAAGTCCCTTGCAAAATGCTGCTCTCAATGCCTCATTATTCCATTTTGTTTCATACGCTAAGGTACGGAATTCCACAGCATACTGATCGACAGTTCGTTTACCTTGCTGCAAGTCTATCATAGACGTCTCAGCATTGTCGAGGCGTCCTGGAGCATCAAAAACAGCCCGAAAGGCTACAATAAAGGAATCAGCGTTATCCAATAACGAAGAGTGCTGCTCCATGAGTGGTGAGGCCCAGGCCAGAGCCTCCCCTCTTAATAGATTGATGATGAAGGCAACCTTGGTAGCGTGTGAGGAGAAGGTTTGAGGATGGGTCCTGAAATGCAGCTGGCACCGGTGAAGGAGCCCCTACAATCGAGCGGATTACCAGAGAACTTGTCCGACATGGGCATCTTGGGGGCTTGACCAGAGAACTGGTAGCAGAGGAACCCTCTGCGGCAGAGGCCAGGACTGGAGCAGGAGCAGCTGGAGAGGTGAGAGCCTGAAGAAGATCAGTCATAGTGTCCAGCTTCTGTTCCAGGGTAAGGAGGTGAGACGCATGGGAAGCCAAGATCTGGTCTTGCCGTTCATGTCGAGATAAAAAATGACTGAGGTCCGCGGGATCCATAATTGGCCTGTCAAAAGTGTAACGGCCAGGAATGGTCAGGATCAGTAGCTGAGGATCCACAGTGCAGAACCCAGACACGAACTAGAACAGGCGTCTGGGACACGGGTACAGCAGTCCACAAACTAAGCCGAGGGCAAGGATTGGAGAAGTCAGGATAGTCGTGAGACGTAGCCGAGGTCAAGGATTGGTGACGTCAGGATAGCTGTGAGACTTAGCCGAGGTCAGAACCAGAACAAACAGGATAACTGAGAAGCACGAGTAGAGCCCATAGAACAAGCAATGAATCTCTTTGACGAGCAGCTAATGGACAGCTTAGGAGCCCCAAAATAGGCCCCAGGCAGATAACCCCGCCCCAAGCCAAGTGCACAAATAGACGGAGAAATGGCCTGCACATGCGTATACTGCCACAGGAGTAAATGGTCAGCTATCATCGGAGTGGCTTGCGCATGCGCAAGGTCCGACGGCATCTGCGGGAGGTTGCTGCAGCCGTAGCCTCAGGTAAGGTGGTTACAATTATTATGCTAGAAATAAAAGACAACCAGCCTCAAAATCCAAAATCTACCTGGAGAATTAATGATTATTCACTTAAAAATCAGAGAGATAAAGCAGGCCTCACTGAAACAATCTCAAACTACTTCAAAGATCCAATTGATACTTTGAGCGCAAACAATTGGTGCGCTTTCAAAGCAGTAATTAGAGGGCACCTCATTAAAATAAAGAATAATTATAAAAGAGAACTGGGTAAGAAATTATCTGAACAGGGTAAGAAATTATCTGAACTTTATTGCTTATTGAATAATAAATTAAATTTCTAGAATGTAGAAATTAAACATTAAATACTATGCTAGAGGTAATAAAACAGATAAGCTGCTCACCAACAGATTAAAAGAGCATTGAGCGACTAATCAAGTAACAAAACCAATAGATGGTAGCCAAATATTTATGATCCCTGAAGATATAGGTAATTTTTTAATAGGTATTATGGAGGATTATATAATTTACCTGTAGAGAACTCAGATGAGGAAATAAATAATTATCTGGATAGTACAGAGATAACCAATATTTCTAATGATCAGAGAGACAAACTAAATAGACCTATAACAGAGGGAGAAGTAGCTACAGTAATTCTTAAGCTAGTTAGCTATAAAACACCTGGCCCAGATGGATTTAGCAACCTGTTATTTAAAGTATTCAGGACACAACTAGCACCACAACTAATGGTCACCTTTAATGACATTGTACAGGTCGGTTGCTTTCCACCAGAAATGGCGAGATCTAATATCCTACCAATTTTAAAAGAAGGTAAACCCGATTCCACTAATATATATCGATGTCAAACTTTTTTAATCTATGCTGGCAGAAAGTGCATTCTGGATACGGTGATTCATATGGACCCGGCAGATCTTCAAGTTATAACACTAGAAGGATACTTGATATCATAGATGCCTGCAGTAGATCGGGAACCCCTCTGCTGACTATGGCGGTAGATGCAGAAAGATCCATTCTTTGCTAAGATTTGGAATACAAGGATGGATGCACAGGGCGATACGATCCTTGTATTCAGATCCTACGGTTAGAGTAGTAGGCCGAACTTCTGCTCCCCCTGGTTTCAGTTGAGAAATGGCACCCGTCAGGGTTGCCCGTTATCTCCACTCCTATATATATTATCTATGGAGCCATTAGCAATCAATATTAGAAATAATGATAGGATTAAGGGAAACCAAACTAGAACAAGAGGTCTAAAAGTTAATATTTATGCAGACGATGTATTGATTACACTGACAGATCCAGTGGAGTCTTTAAAATATTTGATGGAGGAATTTAGAAGGTATAGTGAAGATGAATAAGATGAATACATCAAGAGCTTGCTCACTTGAGTTGCTTCTGCATTGAGTATTTATACTGCTATATATTTATTGGACTGTTTTTGTTGAACTATAGTTCTGTACTTTTAACTGTTTATTTTTGACGGGTGTTCTTGTTTAACTGTTATTTTGTAGATTCTCATTTTTTTTCTTATACTTGATTGTGAGTATGGTTATGGGAGTTAGCAAAATTGATGATCTGACTCAATGCACATCTTGCTTCATGTATGCATGCCTGGATGAATCCGTCCAGGGTCCATACCTCTGTGGCAGGTGTGAGCAAGTGGTTTCTCTGGAAGCTCATATTAGAGATCTGGAGAAGCAAATTGCAACTTTGAGAGAAATAGACAATCTTGAAAGGAGTCTGCTGCTCACTGAGCAGAGTTTAGTGGGTGCAGGTAGTGAAGAGGGAGGAGATAAGTTTGCTGGGGAACAGGCATGTAGCTGGGTAACAGTTACACGTGGTGGTAGAGGGGGAGGAAAGAGGAAAGGTTTAGTTAGTCCTGACCTTGTGCAGCCTAACAGATTTGCCCGCTTGAAGATGTTGGGTGCATCAACTCAGGAGTAGCTATACTGGAGGAAGCTGTTCCTTCTAACAGCCGAGGGAACAGCCCCTCTAGTATGAGTGGGGTTGAGAGCGTAGGAAAGGCTAGACAGGTTGTGGTGGTAGGGGACTCTATTATTAAGAGAGTAGATAGGGTAATCTGCCGCTCTGATAAGCTCAACCGGACAGTTTGCTGTCTCCCGGGTGCTCGGGTCCGGCATGTTGCTGACAGAGTGGATGGATTATTGGGAGGGGCTGGGGAAGACCCGGCTGTCATGGTCCATATTGGTACAAATGACAAAGTCAGTGGAAAATGGAAGGTCCTAAAGAATAATTTCAGGAAATTAGGAGATAAACTGAAGAAAAGGACCTCCAAGGTAGTATTTTCAGAAATATTACCTGTGCCACACGCAACAGTAGAAAGGTAGCGTGAGATCAGGGAGGTAAATGCGTGGCTAAAGTCATGGTGTAGGAAGGAGGGTTTTGGCTTTCTAGAGCACTGGGCTGATTTTGCGCTTGGGTACAATCTTTATAGCGGTGATGGATTGCACCTAAACGGAAGAGGGTCTGTTGTGCTAGGGGAGAGGATGGCTAGAAGGCTGGAGGAGTTTTTAAACTAGTGGTAGGGGGGGAGGGACACAGATCTTGAAAATAGAGAAAGGAGTGGGGCTTCAGATAAGAACAAGGGGGGGTGGAGATGGGGGGAGGGGCAAGATCAGAAAAGAGGAGGTATGTATTAATAAAAATTCTCATAAAATTCAAGAGACTCAGGGTAATATTAAATGTATGCTTGCTAATGCAAGGAGCCTAAATAACAAAATGGGAGAACTAGAGGCAATAGCATACACTAAGCAATATGATATAACAGGCATAACAGAAACACGGTGGGATGAGACTCATGACTGGGCAGTTAACTTAAAAGGTTATACGTTATATAGGAAGGACAGAAAAAGCAGGAAGGGAGGAGGAGTATGATTCTATGTTAACAACGAGCTAAAGTGAAATATTAAGCATCTTGAAGGTGACAAGGGATTTGTGGAAGCTTTATGGGTAGATATCAACTTGGGGCAAAAAAAGGAAAAGAACTACTGGTTGGGATATGTTATAAACCACCTAATGTTAATAATGATGAGGAAGAGCAGCTATTAGAACAAATTGAGAAAGCTGCACATCTGGGTAACACGTTAATTATTGGAGATTTTAATTACCCGGACATAAATTGGGATAAAGGGACTAGTTCTGCAAGGGGATTCAGGTTTTTGAACCTGTTAAATAACACATTCATGTCACAACTGGTACAAGCACCAACTAGAAAGGATACTTGTTTGCATCTGGTTATAACAAACAATGTTGATCTTGTGTCTAACATTCAAGTGGGGGAGCACTTGGGTAATAGTGATCTCAATATGGTCTCTTTTGAAATAAACTCAAAAAAGAAATTGCCCATGGGGAATACTAAAATGTATAATTTTAAGAAGGCCAATTTCAATAAGATAAGGGCAGCTTTACAACTTATTGATTGACATAAACTCTTCAGGGATAAAAATACTGAGGAAAAATTGAGTATTTTCAAACAAATATTAGCAGGGTACACTTCTCCGTATGTTCCACTAGGAAACAAATATAAAAGAAACAAATTGAAACCGATGTGGCTTAGTGGGGACAGGCTCTGCTACACAGATAACCAAAAACACACAAACAGCAGGACACAATCTACATCACAGATGTCTACATCAGGATGGATTTTTCACACTGCATTGTCGTTTATACCCCCCCTAATGTTTTTGCCCCTTGTGTATTGATGCCCCTGCTGCCCATATATATCTTAATATTAGCCTCAGTTGCCGATAGCAGGTATAGATCAACACATTAACACACAAACCAAGCTTTGCATGTATAAATCAACTGAAATTCACTTGTGATCTCAGCACTGAAGGTATATATCAAATAAACAGAATCAGACATACAAATCCTGTATTTGCAGGTATACAATAATATATGAAACATAGCATTGCAGGTATAGATCAAATAAATACATGGAAACAGCAGTGCAGGTATTAATCAACTGAATAAGATATACAAACACTATATTTGCAGGTATACATAAATAATGTATGGAAATATATAGATATGGATCTACAGAATAACGCAAAAACCCAGCTTTGCAGGTATAGATCAATTGGAATTCACATAAAAACAAGTCATTAAGAGGTATATTTAAAACCCCCTAAAT
Organism: Spea multiplicata; assembly: GCA_009364415.1. Lineage (NCBI taxonomy): Eukaryota > Metazoa > Chordata > Amphibia > Anura > Pelobatidae > Spea > Spea multiplicata. The sequence goes on from VKOC01018220.1 coordinate 21,900, forward strand.
TTGTCACGGGGTCAGGGAGAGAGGAAGGATCCTACTATGCAGATATGCACTGTAGAGAAGTCCAGTATACAGTCCGTAATCAAAAGGGCAAAGACAGGCAGCGAGGTCAAATGTATCCGAGGTCGAGGCAGGCAGAATAGGAGCAAAATGGGTAAACAGGTCCGGGGTCGTAGGCAGGCAGCAATAATCGTGGTCAAAAACAGGCAAATCAGCACACCCAAAAAGCATAACACTTTGAACGGGTGACGACTGGAAAGAATAATGGGGTTTAAATAGGTGAGCTACTTACAGTCCGCGGCGTTGCGTGCGTTGCGTAAATTGCGTACACTGCGTCATAGCCGTGTTCCCGTTGGTATGCGCAGGAGACGTGCCAGCGTGTCCATGGCGTGTAGGCGTGATCCCGGCCGAGGTGGAGGAAGCGGGACCGCGACACTGCCGTGTGAGCACGGCGGGGACCGCCGCGATGGAGGAGTCGGGACCAGACGAGGCAGCCCTGGCGTCAGAGGTAAGTGCCGCGGCGCGCGTGACAGAGACGGAGACAGAGCGAGACGGAGCCGGACGAAGACGGCAGAGCGCGTGAAAATGAGCGACACAACGGGGGGCGTGAACGAAGTGAGCAGGCATCCACGTCCGCTCCTCAGGACCGTACCCCTTCCAAGCCACGAGATACTGCAGGCCGTTACGAACCCTACGGGAATCAAGGATTCTGTCGACGACATATTCCTCATGACCATGGATGTCGAGTGGGGCAGGAGGCTTGAACAGAACGGTAAACTGGTTGGACACATAAGGTTTCAGCAGGGAGACGTGGAAGGACCGTGGGATCCGCATGGTAGGAGGCAAGGCAAGGGTCACTGTCAGGCCGTTAAGCTTGGCACGAACGCGGAAAGGACCAATAAAACAAGGCCCCAGGGTCCGGGAAGGTTGACGCAAACGGATGTGCTGCGTAGACAACCAGACACAGTCGCCCACTTGATAGTCCGGTGGCGAAGTCCTTTTGGCGTCAGCAAATCGCTTATAGCGAAGTTGGGCTTTCAAGAGGACCTCCCGGAGATTCTTCCAGTGTTCGTTCATGTCGGATACACGACTGTCGACCGCAGGTACCGTGGAGGAGGAACGAGAAGATGGAGGAGACAGTATGACAGGGTGATAGCCCAAGGCAGCAAAGAATGGGGTACAACCAATGGACTCATGCAGGGAGCCGTTATATGTCATGCGAGCGGCAGGAGAGACGACCAGTTGTCTTGGATTTCGTTGCTGAACATTCGCAGGTATTGTTTGAGTGTTTGGTTAGTCTTTTCTGTCTGTCCATTGGTCTGTGGATGATAAGCAGTCGATAAGTGCAGCTGTATCCCGAGTCTCTGGCAGAGGTGTCTCCAATAGCGGGATATGAATTGCGTAGCGCGATCGGACACCATGTGGAGCGGAAGACCGTGAAGACTGACGATGTGATTGATGAAGACATCGGCAAGCTGCAAAGACGATGGCAGGCGTGGCAAAGCGACGAAATGTGCTTGCTTGGAGAAACGGTCGACAACCACCAAGACAGTCGTGTTACCCTGTGATTTGGGGAGATCCACGATGAAGTCCATTGACACGTGTGTCCAGGGAACCGTGGGAACGGGAAGAGGATGCAGGAGACCTTGAGGTCGTCTCCGAGAGGTCTTCTGGCATGCACAGGTGTGATAGGAGGCAAGGTATGTTCGTACGTCTTTGGTGAGTGATGGCCACCAGAACGATCTGCGGACGCGGTATTCTGTCTTCCGAAACCCTGAATGACCAGCGAGAAAAGACTTATGTCCCCAGTGAAGAACATCCGTGCGAAGACCGGGAGGAACGTAGAGACGACCCGGAGGAGGACGTTCAGAAGACGGGATGGCCCCTTGGGACATACGGATTCTGCTCATCGTGAGTATGGACAGACCGGCAACAAGGCGTGTGGATGGGATGATGGGCTCGTTGGTGTGTTGATCTCTGTGGTTGTCGTGTTGTCTGGAGAGGGCATCGGCTTTGAGGTCATAATTCCGTTCAGCTGCGGAGAAACCCTTGGAAAAGAAGGCACAGGGATGGTATTTCGTGGTTTGGTCATGACGTTGCGATAAAACAGCCCCTGCTCCGGTTTCGGATGCATCTACTTCTAGGAGAAACTGTTTGGTAGGATCCGGCCGACGTAATAAGGAAGCTGAGACAAAGGCTTGTTTCAGTTGTTCGAACGCCTGTCGGGCGTGTGTGGACCACTGAGACGGATCGGCTCCTTTTTTCGTCAAGGCGGTGATAGGGGCTGCGATGGTAGCATAGTTCCTGATGAATCGCCTGTAATAATTGGCAAAGCCCAGGAACCGTTGGACGGCTTTGAGTGTTCTTGGGAGGGGCCATGCATTGATGGCCTCGAGTTTGGCAGGATCCATGTGAAGTCATTCGGAGGAGACGATATAACCCAGGAAGGGCAGACGGGTCTTCTCGAATATGCATTTTTCAGTCTTGGCGTACAACCCGTTCTCCCTTAACCTCTGTAGAACAGCCCGTAGGTGGTGACGATGTGTGTCGAGCGTCGGAGAATACACGAGAATATCGTCCAAGTACACAATGACACGTGATAAGAGCATGTGCCTGAAGACGTCATTTATGAAGGCCTGGAATACTGCAGGGGCGTTGCATAACCCGAAGGGCATGACTTTATATTCATAGTGCCCGAAGTGAGTGTTGAAGGCCGTTTTCCATTCATCCCCGGACTTGACACGTATTAGATTGTAGGCACCCCTGAGGTCTAGCTTAGTGAAATATTTGGCTCCTTTCAGGAGGTCATAGATCTCCGTGATGAGAGGAAGCGGGTACCGGTTCTTTATAGTAATACGGTTCAGCCCCCTATAATCGATGCATGGCCGTAGGGAACCCTCTTTCTTGGCCACGAAGAAAAATCCAGCTCCGGCAGGAGAAGAGGATGGGCAGATGAAGCCTTTGTCCAGGCTTTCTTGGATATATCATTCCAGAGCCTTGTTCTCCGGTTCGGAGAGGGGATAAGTACGTCCCCGTGGTGGATCGGTTCCAGGCAACAGATCGATGGCACAATCGTAGGGACGGTGTGGTGGTAGCCTCTCCGCATCTTTCTTGGAAAATACATCCAGATAATCCCAGTAGTGTCTCGGTACTAGGGTCTTTGGGTCTGTGGGTGCGATTTCGAGGACGGGATTGAGTCGTTGACAGGGCATGACACAGGTTTCTTGACATTGATTGCTCCACGCTAATATGTCTCCTTTTACCCAATCGATGTGTGGGTTGTGCTGACACAGCCAGGGATGTCCCAAGATGAGAGGGGCATGAGGAGACTTGATTATCTCAAACGTGAGCTGTTCCTGGTGGGTTACCCCTACCAGTAGGGTCAGAGGTACGGTTTCCTGTGTCACGAGTCCTGATCCCAGAAGTGAGCCATCAACGGAAGCGACCAGGGAGGGAGCTTTCTTGGTACGAAGCGGTAGGTGGTGCTCCTTCGCCCACTGGTGATCCATGAATATGCCCGCAGCTCCGGAATCTATGAAGGCGCGTGTGGCTACAACGTGATCCTCCCAACGGATGGAGAAGGGCACCATCAGGCGTGTAGCGGGAGGAGAAGGAAAAGGACATGTGCTTAGGGTGCCTTCTCTGGTGCAACCTAAGCATTGTCTTTTACTGGCTTGCTGGGACAGGAGGGCAATAGGTGGTTAGCTTGACCGCAGTATAAACAGAGCCCCTGTGTCCGTCTGTGTTTCTTTTCGGCCTCGGTGAGTCGGCGCACTGTCCCTATCTCCATGGGTTCGTCGACCACGGAGGAGGAGGATGTGGCAAACGGAAGCCTTGTGTAGCCGGAGGTGAACGGTCCTGGTCTTCTTCCACGGATGTGTTCGTTCGCCCTTTCTTGGATACGTTTATCCACTCGGAGACATAGGGCTATGAGAGATCCTCAAGATCTGCGGGGGTATCATGGAAGACGAGGGCGTCTTTTATCTTCTCATTGAGACCTTGTCGGAAGGCGGCTTTTGAGAGGGCCTTCTTCCCAGTTGGTCTCATGGGCCAGGGTGCGGAATTCCACCGTATACTGAGCCAAGGGTTTTGCGGCCTTGCTGGAGGTCAAGCAGCGATGACTCTGCTGTTTCTTTACGACCTGGAGCGTCGAAGACAGTCCGTACGGCTTCCATGAAAGCGGGGCAGTCTTCGAGGAGATATGAGTCGTGCTCCACGAGGGGAGAAGCCCATAGTAAAGCATCACCTTTGAGCAGCGAAATGATGAACGAAACCCTTTTGGAGGATGTCTGGAACGCCTGGGGGTGGTTTCGGAAGTGGAGCATGCATTGATTAAGAAAGCCACGGCTTTCCTTCGGATCCCCAGAATATTTGTCCGGCAGAGGGAGCCTGGCAACAGAACCCGTGTCCTCGTGATGAGCGTCTCTGTGATGGGGTGACCCCACAGTTGGGAGAGACGTCAAAGAACGCAACAAGTCCGTCATGGCGTCCACCTTCTGTTCCAGGGACTGTAGTTGGGTGGCCTGCGCCGCCAGACGCTGGTCCTGGAGGTCTTGGCGTGCTTGCAACCGCGTGCCGGCGCGTCCATGGCGTGTAGGCGCGATCCCGGCCGAGGTGGAGGAGGCGGGACCGCGACACTGCGTGTGCGCACGGCGGGGACCGCCGCGACGGAGGAGTCCGGACCAGGCGAGGCAGCCCTGGCGTCAGAGGTAAGTGCCGCGCCGCGCATGACAAAATTACAGGCATAGATCACGGGTTGCACACACCAAAGCCAGCCCTGGCGTCCACACAGCAATCACACTCCTATCATACCCAGGCAACCAGTAAATGCTGGTACCTAGGCATGATGGGACTGTGCTTGCTGTGATTGCTGTTAACAATCACACTCCTATCATGCCAGGTCAGCCAGTACATGCTGGTACAGGGTGGCTGTAAGTGATGTGTAGACCCCATACTGCTGGCAGCATCAATACACAATGGGGGCAGCTAGCTAGGTTTCAGCATGTACTGGCAGACTTGGCATGATAGGAGTGTGATTGCTAACAGCAATCAAAGTCCCACCATGCCTAGGTTCCAGCACTTACATATCCAACCAGCAAATGCTGGAACCTAGGCATGATGGGACTGTGATTGCTGTTAGCCATCACACTCCTATCATGCCAAGTCAGCCAGTACATGCTGGTACAGGGTGGCTGTACTGTGATGTGCAACCCCATACTGCTGCAGCATCAATACACAAGGGGCAAGGCTATGCTAGGTTTCAGCATGTACTGGCTGACTTGGCATGATAGGAGTGTGATTGCCAACAGCAATCACAGACCAATCATGCCTAGGTTCCAATCATGCCTAGGATAGCATCCATGCTATCACACACACACACACACACACACACACATTCATTCATATACTCATTCATTCACAGATTAATTCCCTCAATCACGCATACTCATTCAAACACCCTCCCCACCCCCTTACCTGCACTGCAGCTCCTCGATGCTGCTCACAGACTTCAGCAGAGGGCGCGGCCTCCCTCTGCATTCTCTGGTACTGCACAGAGGAAGCAGGACTGGAGCAGAGTCATGTGATGTCACGTGAACTCTGCTAGGTTCCGCTTCCTCTATGCAGTACACAGGTAAGTAGCAGGGCTCGAGGTGCAGCCAGGGCAACCGATCTTATGCGAGCCGCACCCTCTCTCTCCTCCGCATTAAAAAAAAAGACGGGATTTAAAGTCGCATTGCGACTTTATCCAAATTCGGTAGGGGGGCAACAGGGGGGGGCAAGGATTACCTAGGGGGAATTGCGCCAACCTTGCCCCCAGTAGCGATTGCCACTGCAATAAAGCATGCAAAACAGGATTAGATGGGCACTAACTGGGAAAATGAGAAGGTGATTGCCAAAGAGAGCAAAAACTAACCCCAAAAATTCTTTAAGTACATAAATTCTAAAAAAAAACAAAAATGAAAACGAGGGTTTCATTAAAAAAAGAGAGGGGTGTTGGTTTAGAGGACCAGGAAAAAGCAGGAAACTTTAAATAACTATTTTTCCTCAGTATATATTAAGGAGGAACCTATGGCAATGGATATACATAGGACCACTGAGAAAAATTTTCAGTCAAGTGGATGTGAGTGGATGGCTCAGGACAAGGTGTTGCAGCAACTAAAGAAAATTAATGTTAACAAAGCTCCGGGGCTTGACGGTATTCACCGAGTACAAATTCTTGTTCTTGGGTAGAACATTGGCTTAGAGATAGAGAACAGAGAGTTGTTATAAATGGTAAATTTTCAAGCTGGTCAAAAGTGGTAAGTGGTGTCCCTCAGGGTTCTGTTCTGGGACCAATTTTATTCAACATATTTATAAATGACCTGGCAGTAGGCATTGAAAGTCATGTTTCTGTGTTTGCAGATGACACTAAACTAGGTAAAGTTATACAGGGCAAGCAGGATATTACTGTGCTGCAGAGGGATCTAGATAGACTGGGGGACTGGGCACACAAACGGCAGATGAAATTCAATGTAGATAAATGTAAAGTTATGCACTTCGGAGTAGCGAATGCACAAGCAACCTACACCCTTAACAGATTCTCGCACCGGGGCCTTGAGGTTTCTAGTTATGCCCCTGTGGGAGTAACTAGCAACCGCTCGGCGCCCCTCGTTCTCCCAGCATAAAAAAAAGACAGCGTTTAAAAGCCGCTCGCTGGTGCCCGCTGCTTCACTGCTGAGCGCCGAAATACAACGTCATATTACGGCGCTCAGCAGTGAAGCAGTGGGCAGTGCAGGAAGACAGAAGCCTCCTGCTCCCGTCGCTGGACCTCAAGATGAGAGAACTACAAAGAGGGGAGAGGGTAAGACAGTGATAAGGGAGGGAGAGGGGTTAGACAGTGATAAGGGAAGGAGAGGGGGTAGATATAAGTAAAGAGTGTGAATTAATGTGTGGATGCATTGAGTGAATGAGGGAGAGCATGAGTTAATGTGTGGATGCAT
>VKOC01018221.1:0-17537 GCA_009364415.1 Spea multiplicata
TATCTTTGTGGTTAGTAAAACAAATAGTACTGAATGTCCTAATATACTGCTACTTGCGTCTCTCGCATATTTGCGTGAGGTTTGACCCTTTATACTAGTCAAAGCCAGCTTATATTCATTTAATCCATAAGCGTTTCTTGCTGATATATAGATATAATTTTGGTTCCATAACAGTCCCCCCTTGAATATATGATGGCTGACTGTCCCTAATCCTGACAGATCCTACCGGACATGGCCCCGCATCCTCTTCACCTGCAGTGGCGACAAATTATCCCTACTGGATAATCCCGGTTTCAGGTCTTGGACATGTCCCTCGGATCTATATATCCCTAAAAGGGGGGGGATTACCGTTGGGGGTGACCACCGGATCGAATGTTGTTTCATAAGACGGTGCAAGACTGCTTGGCTCACTACATGAGCATCAATGGGGTTGTTTCATTAGCAGCAAGCATCTTGTCACACAGACGTCGAAAACATGGAACCACACACAAAAGTATAAAAGCAACAATAATCACAATAATTAATAAAATAATTCCCAGCTGGACCAGGCCTTGTTTCCATCCTTTAAGCCATCCGAACCATTCAGCCCATGGATGGTCGATTCCAGAATTACGCTTCAATTCGTCTCCTAGAGCAGTTAACTTTTTAATGGCCACAGTTACTTTCCCGTCAGGGCCGGTATTATCTGGAATGAAAGTACAGCAAGTCTCTCCAATTATTTTACAGACCCCGTCTTTTTCTGCCAGGATCATGTCTAATGCCATATGATTTTGCCATATGGGTCGCGGCCTCCAATTGTTCCGAAAGTCCTTGGAGCGCGTCTCGAGTGTAATTGACAAATCTCTGTTGGTTATAATAGCTATAGTTAATCCAATCAACATTTTTATTTACTGTAACAATGGGAAAAATGGATTCGAAACCGGCGGCTACTTGATCTCGGGCCTTATATTCATCTGGGACCCCCCTAGGGACTCCTATTGCATCTATATATATACGTGGGGGGTCGAAACTGCCCTCGGGGGCCTTTGGGGCACTGCGTCTTTTGCGAAACAGGGTGGACTGGGCCTCAACAGCTTCTGGCTTTTCCAACATTATGAATAATGGCATTATAACTTTGGGGATTAACATGACGTCATCCCCACGCTCAGCATCAATAGCCGGCGCGTAGTGATTAGGGAGCACGGAAGCCGAGGTCTGAAGTGCCAGACCTCAAGCTCCCTAATGTTGGGCTAGTTAGAGGGAGGTTGTGATCTCCCCAACCAGCCCTGCTGATCAGGGCTAGTTGGGGAGATCACGATCTTGCACCTACCTCGGCGCGGCCCTGAAGACCAGCCCAGGGGAGGCGGCTTCTCCACTCGCCCCTCCCCTAGAGATTTGTGGCTTCGTGGGGAATCTCCGGCTCTGTAAGTAAGTATATCTGGCGTATAAGACGACCCCCGACTTTTTAGAAGATTTTCTCTGGTTAAAAAGTTGTCTTATACGCCGGAATATACGGTAACCTTCCTATTCTTAAACCAAAAGAAGGCAAAAAAACCCCTAATTAAGCTGCTTCGAATTCTGCCTTCAGGGGGAAGAAATTCCTTCTTGACTCCAAGAGGCACGCGGATTTCTCCTTGGATCAAGAAGCTCTAAAATATTATATTAAACATAAATAAAACTAAAATAAACAGGAATAAAAATATGTATGAAAATGATATGACAAAAGTGATCAACCCCCCCCAGAAAGTGCTCAAAAACATAGAAAAATAAAAAAAAAAAAATTAAAAAATTTAATTACAAAAAACCGACTATATCAAAGTCCTCGGTTGTAATGTTTTAAGGTGATGGATCCAAAAACCTTCACGTTGGGAAAGCCTTTGGGTTGTATTGCCTCCTCCTCTTATCCCTGTTAACATGTTCAATACCAAAATAAGTAAAACATCCCATTTAAAATAAGGGCAGGAATTACAATGGACAGGGACTGGATGTTTGATTTAATTTTAATACTGTTCAGATGTTCGTTAATTCTTTTTTTTTTTTTAAACAGCGGGTGGTGCGTCCCACATACTGCTTACCGCAGATATATTCTAGAATATACACATTTTTAGAATCGCATGAAATCCGACTATTGATATCAAAATATTCTCCTGTTGTAAAACTAATAAAATGTTTAACCTGTTTCGGGGCTAAAGAACAGGTGTTGTACCTATAACATTTGTAAAATCCTTTAACTATTAGTGTTCTGTTATCTGTATTTGTAACACTTGGTGCTAGAATAGGTTTCACATTTTTTTTAATATATCTTGTGGTCTCTTTTGGATTATATCTTTCAGCAATTCATCTTGTAACAGTATTGGCCAGTGTTTCTCTAGAATTTTTTTGACACCCAATGCTTGTGAACTATATGAGGTTGTAAAAGAAAATTCAAAATTGGATTTACTTTTATTGTGATGAATTTTATCAGCAAGAAGTAGGTTTCGATCAATCTTATCTACTGCATCTAAAAAATGTCAGTTCATTCATATATATATATATTGTATAGTTTTTCTCTAAAAATGTGTTCTCCACAAATGTGTTCTCATGTTAGCTTGTTTTCTAAATTACTTTTTTGGTTTTTGGTACCTCAAAGCCCGGAGCAATGTTGCCATTTTTGTACTAAATGATTCTCTTTTCCTGTGAATAGTGTACCCATGTAAACTATATACTGTTTTTTCAAGGAGAGATAGAGCTTTCTTTTGATACCATAGTTGGATGATTAGCTGAATAATTTAGTAAAAACTAGTGAAAATTAGAAAAAAAACCTATTTTTTTTACATTTTCCTTCTGAATCCTCACAAAATTAGGTAAAGTGATGGAAAATCCCCTCCAAGTTTATTAATTCAGTTGTCCTGATTTCAGTAATACCTAATTCATATAGATTTTCCATACTTTCCCAGCACCAGGGAGCATACTATAAGGTGTACATTTTTATGCCTATGGCTTAATGGGTTTGGGGGTTGTGAATGGGGGCAGGAGGGTTATTCTGGCTAGATGTTAGATGTTTTTTTATTATTTTCTTTTTTCTTTTTTTGTATTTTGTATATATTTTTTTTACACAAAAATAGTTAGAGGTCCTCTTAGGGACCTCTTGAACATGCCAGTGATGTCACAATGACATCACAGCTCACATTGTTATTTTTTTATTATTATTTATATTATTATTTTAATGATTTTTTTTTATTATTATTATTTTTAAATGAATAACAGGTTTTTTTTCCCTTCACTGTTTGAGGACGAGAGGGTGAGTGAGAGACATGGTTTCTCACTCCCCTCCCTGCAATCCCCCTGCACCGATCACACTGTGATCTCTATGCAGGTCCTCACAGATCGCAGCGTCTGTGCGTCATCGGAGGACAGGATATCCCCTCCGATGAACTTCCGGGTTACGTCAGCAGTGACGCAACCTGGAAGGGAATGCCCGATCGGGCAGTTTGAAATGTACCAGCTTTCCGGCTTTCATGCCGGAAGCTGTTACAGCAGATCGGACAGCAGAAAGCGATGCCAGCTTCTGTCAGTGGGGAGTCCAGGCTATCAAAGGACAGCCTGATCTCCCGTGCAGCGGCAGGGATGTGTCCCTGACACCGCAAGAAGGGCTGGACGTACCGGTATGTCCATAGGGGTTCCTTAATAGGCGTTTTTTTGACGTCCCGCTACGTCCATAGGGGATTGAAGGGGTTAAGTCCAGCCAGGCCTCTTAAAGGAGCAGCCACGCCTTGCGGTTTGTGATGCCTGATAACTGGGGTGCTATATTTTTAAATTTCCACAGCAAAATTGCACCATATTCTAAGATATTATAGAGAGGGGTGTATATGAGATATGTGCAGTGTAAATAGATTGGTCAAATGGGGGAATTTTGTTTAATCCCATGTAGAATGTTGAGAAATACCATTTGCTAACTAAGGAACTTATATTTGGGGCAATATAGCGTTAAATCTCCACAGTAAAATCACACCATATTGTAATATGTTGTACAAGAGATATGTGCAGTGTAACTATATTGGTCCAATGGGGGACTTTTTTTAACCCTGTGTAGAGTGTTGATTTATCTGGACTTTGCTACGGCATTTGATACTGTTCCACATAAAAGGCTACTCTACAAATTAACAGAAATAGGCTTAGGGGCAAATTTCTGTATGTGGATGAGAAATTGGCTAAAAGATAGAATGCAGAGGGTTGTTGTGAATGGATGTTTCTCAGCCTGTACGCAGGTATTAAGCGGAGTACCTCAGGGGTCTGACCTCTGTCCTCTTCTTTTTAATTTATTTATAAATGATCTCCCAAGCTGCTTTGAGAGCCATGTCACAGTTTTTGCTGATGACACAAAATTAGGCTGGGTAATTCAGACTAATCTTGATCTTTCTTCTTTGCAGGAAGATTTAGAAAGAGTTGGGGACTGGGCGTGCAAGTGGCAGATGAGGTTCAATATAGAGAAATGCAAAGTTATGCATTATGGTAAAAGTAATAAAAATGCAACCTTTTCTTTAAATGGAATATACTGGGGGGAAACTACCAACGAGAAGGATTTAGGAATAACGGTTGACATCAGACTTGACAACAGTGTGCAATGCCAGCAAGCAGCTGCGAGGGCCAATAAGGTTTTGGCATACATCTTGCCTCTTTACAGGTCATTGGTAAGACCTCACCTTAAATACGCAGTACAATTCTGGGCACCGGTCCCTAAAAAGGACATTAGGGAAATTGAAAAGGTACAAAAGATGGCTACGAAATTGATAAGGGGATTAGGAGATACTAGTTATGAAGAGAGACTAAAAAAGTTAAAATTATATACGCTAGAAAAATGGCGTCTCATGAAAATAATTATAGCGCAACATTGGCTACAAAAAAGACCAATTACTATAGACCATGTTATTAATCAAACCATCAATGGAACATGGATTTTATCAAGCACATCAGAAATTATATAAATTTTATAAAGTGTGGAGACCCTGGCTGACCAAATATCCTAATCTTTTTCATGGTTATAGATATTAAGAGATTATAATCTATACAAGAAAGAAAACGTCCGAAGGTATGATTGGCATGAATTAATAGTATGTATGTGTGTAAAACCATTTTTCTTTTCTTTTTCTTCTCTATTCTTATTAGGACAAGTCACCAGGAAATATCTTATGAATAGCCTGGTTCATATGTCTAATAGAAATTTATTATTAATCTGTTTAGTAACAGCAATGGTAAAATTGATATGTAAATGTTGTAATATCTGTATTGTGAATTATTTAGTTACATGTGATCTGTGTAGATTAATATCATAAGTGTCTTTTTACTACTGCTTTGTTATATGTATATTAAAATATTCTAAAATAAAAAAAAGAAAAATGGTGTCTCAGAGGGGATATGATAACATTATATAAATATATGCAGGGCCAATGTAAAGAGTTCTACAGTGACCTGTTCATTAACAGAAATATACAAAGAACAAGAGGTCACCCTCTGAGACTGGAAGAGCGCAGGTTTCAGGGGTGTATGAGATATGTGCAGTGTAACTATATTGGTCCTATGGGGGAATTTTGTTTAACTCCATGTAGAATGTTGAAAAATGCCAGTTGCTAGTGTAAGTGGAAGTGTAACTGGGTCAAATGGTGGGTTCCTTTCCTGAGCCTCCTTTACCCAATCTGCGGGTATCACCTTTAGGTGTAATCCCCAAAAAAGAGCCAGGATAGTTTTGTCTCATTCATCATTTATCTTACCCTTATGGGGGTCTGGTCAATGATGATGTCGCAGAAGAACTTTGCAGGGTGTCCTACGTCTCATTTGATTCTGCAATTAGGATAGTTCAGGCAGTGGGCCCAGGTGATCAGATGGCAAAGACTGGTGTGGAATCAGCTTTCCGTCTGTGCCATCATTTTAGGTTGTTTTTTGAAGGTAACTGAATGTAATTGTTATGTTGATTTGAGCCTCCCCATGGAAAGCTCAATTTCTTGTTTTTATTTTGAATGTTCTAGCTCCTTCTCGGAGTGGCGTGGATAAATTCAGGGTATAACTCTATCCTGGACTATGATTTTCTTTGTGTGGGCCCCGCTGGGTCAAATGTTTGCTGTCACATTCTTCGTACCGTGTCAGTTCATTCTGGCACCCAATAAGACCAATAAGGGGCCTACAACGTGCCTGAGTTGTTTAGGTATTTAAATTGATTAGGTGGCTGGGGAATGCCAACCTACCAATCGAAATTAGGATTTGAAAGCTGATGTATCGGCAGCCAGGGGCCTTAAGAAGATTCAGCTGCAGCGTTGATTTCTTTGTCTACTTTGGTCAGGTACACTAGAGAATGGGAAGAATGGCTTTCTTTTGTGGAAGCACAAGGTGGGTTTCAGTCCAGAGATGAGCGTTATATGGTTTGTTAGGCCTTCTTGGTTTGGGAATCCCCTGGTTGCTCTCCAGCAACTGTTTCTGCAAAATTGTCGGGTTTAAGTTTTTGGTTCAAGTTGTTTTATCACACCATGCAAAGGTACAAAGGTTCACAGTAAAAACAGTAAAGTGATGCAAATGATACAGTCTAGACCGTAACAGGTGTTCTCCGATTCTGAATAGAGAAAAGCAGGGGTGCCACCTGGCATGTCCAGCTCAGCAATCAGAGGTAGAGCGGTGCGTAAAACAAGGCATAAGAAAAGGTGGCAATATGAGTTGAAGACATCGAATAAACGGAGCCAAGGAAAAGAAAAAATACAGAGAGAAAACAAAGTCAAACCAAACAGCTCCGCATTCAGTTGCTCCGGGTAAGTATATGCGCCTAAAGCGAGGAGGCGACAAAACCATAGCACATTGGGACGGCAAAAACAATGTGGAACTGACCTGCCGTTATCTAGAACACATGAAGACCAAGAGAAGATATTCCGTGTAGAAAGAAAGAAACCAAAAAGTAAACCCAAGACCCCGAAACGTCAACCAGCCCTACCTGTCACCATGGGAATGAAAGGGAACAGACACTAGGGAGGAGAACTGGGGGGAGGAGTAGCCGGAAGGTACTGACCCAGAATGACCCTAAAGTCCGCAGAGGCAACAAATTCATGCCACCAAAACCAACGCCTGGCATGCTGGTAACCCCTACCCCGGGATGACCACACCAAGTCCTCCATGTGTTCAAGAAACTGCACCCTCTGGAGCCACAATGCAATCGAAGGAGGGGTGGGGGTACGCCAAAATACGGGTATCACGGCCTTGGCTGCATTGAGGAGATGCACGGTGAGTGTGCGTTTATAAGCCTGCGGGGAAAGCGTGGTAAGGTGCAACAGGGCTGCTTCCGGCTTAGCCAACAGATCCATGCCACCCACACGCTCCACTTCCCGTAACACCACCTGCCAGAAGGGTTGAATCGCTGGACACAGCCACCATATGTGGTACAACGTCCCCCTGTTGGAACCGCACCTCCAACAAACTGTTGAAACTGTGCAGGTCCACGGGTGTCCTATACCACCTCGTTAAAAGCTTGTATGAACATTCCTGTATTCTACTGGAGATGGAGCCCCGATGAGTGGCAAAAAAACCCCTATACCAGTCTTGAGGGGATGGCGCGACCGAGAGATCCCCCTCCCACAGGCTCAAGAAATAGGGTTTCGATCCGGAGGCCAAGTCCAACAGCAAGGCATAGAGTACAGAAAGCAGGTGCGGGGCTTCTTTAGAGGAGGTGCAAAGTGTCTCAAAAGCAGACAACGGCCGGGACAAAAGGGGAGTCTTGGGGATAGACAACACAAAGTGGCGGGCCTGAATATAAAACAGGAGTTCGGCCGGAAATAGGGATTGTTTACCATAAAAAATCTCACCGGATACAAACCTGCCACCCACATATGCGGCGTGAAACCGCAAAACATGCCACGGGAGGGAGGGCCGCAATGGGGACCGGTGGACAGACATACTAAGAGGAAAGTCAGGGTTAGGGACAATCGGATAGAGGGGACCAGGATTGGAGGACAAACCGCCCTCCTTCAAAATCCTGGTAAACACTCGCAGAGTAGCGCCGACAGCAAGCGACACCCCAGCCACACAATGCTTTTTGGGATCTAGCAACCAAGGAAGGCAAGAAAGAGAAATACCCACCAACGACTCCTCAATCTCCAGCCACTGCTTAGGGACCGCAAGGGTCCACTCCACAATCCTGCGGAGGTGGGCCGCCTGCCAATACTTCTCCAAATCTGGCAACCCCAACCCCCCTTTGAGTTTCGGTCTAATCAAGTGGGCATGGGAGAGTCTAGGGGACCGAGAGCACCAAACATAAGAGCGAAAAACTCGGTGACAGGCCTTAAAAAACAAACGAGGGAGAAAAATGGGCAGGGCCTGGAAGAGGTATAGGAATCTGGGGAGAATATTCATTTTAACAACGGCCACCCTACCAAAACAAGAGACGTGCGTGTAATCCCACCTCCGCAGGTCGGACGAAACAGAGGTAAGTAAAGGGGTAAGGTTCAGGAATCTGCAAACCCAGGTAAGTAAGGGCACGGGCACACACCCTGAACGGAAAACGATGCGACAAATCCGCCAGCAAGTCCGCCGGGACATTGCAACACAGCATCTCAGATTTAGCGAGATTGACTTTATAATTGGAGAGCGAACCAAAGGTACGCAACTCCTGTAGCAAGTGGGAGAGGGAAGCCATAGGGTCAGTATTGATACACAGCATATCATCTGCGTAAACCGCCAGTTTATGTTGAACCCTAGCCACAGAAACGCCCGAGATGGAAGCGTTTGCCCGGATAGCGTTTGCCAAGGGCTCCATCCCCAGCACAAAGAGCATAGGCATGAGTGGGCACCCCTGCCTAGTGCCATTCGACAGAGTGACCCGGCGTGACACGAGCCCGTTAACCTTAATCAACGCCGTAGGGTCATGATATAGGGCCCTAACCCAACCGAGAAAGTGTCGGCCAAGTCCCAGATGCTCCAGGACACGTAAGAGGTAAGGCCAGGCCACCCTGTCGAAAGCTTTCTCCGCGTCGAGCGAAGCCAGGGTAAGAGGGAGATTATTACGGTTAGCGAAATTAATAAGGTCAATGACCTTTGTGGTGTTATCCCTGGCCTCCCTCCCGGGGACAAAGCCCACCTGATCCCCATGAATAAAGCGGGGCACGTAGGACGACAACCGCATTGCCAAGATTTTTGCCAGCAGTTTAACATCTGAGTTAAGTAAGGAAATAGGGCGATAGCTACCACAGGCGTCAGCGGGTTTGTTTGGCTTCAGAATCAGAGAAATATGCGCCATGTTGGACCGAGGATCAAAGTGGGAGCCCGAAGTAAGGGAGTTAAATGTAGTTACCAAATGCGGGCCTAGGATAAGGAGAAATTTTTTATAATAAGTAATCGGCAAGCCATCCGGTCCCGGACATCTACCTTGCTTGG
The DNA here is from genome assembly GCA_009364415.1 of Spea multiplicata. Classification (NCBI taxonomy): domain Eukaryota; kingdom Metazoa; phylum Chordata; class Amphibia; order Anura; family Pelobatidae; genus Spea; species Spea multiplicata. The sequence goes on from VKOC01018221.1 coordinate 9,364, forward strand.
TAGACTTAATAGCAACCCTGACCTCTTCCAGTGTAATAGGAGAGTTGAGAAGGTCCGATTTCTTCTGGACGTAAGGGGCACGGTAAGTGTTTATCTAAGTAACTATCAAGGACCGTCTGAAAGTCAGGACAGGAGTCACGGACGGAAGGCAAATTGTAGAGATCCTAGTAATATTTGCGGAAGCATTCCGCGATCTCAGGTGTGGAGGAAACATGATTACCAGCGGACGTGCGGACCCGAGCTATAAAGTGTTTAGCAGTCTGCGCTCTAAGCGCCCTAGCCAACAGCTTGCCGGGCTTATCCCCGTATTCATAAAAATGCCGCTTAGTCAAAAGAAACTGCCGCTTAAGGCGACGATTCGTAAGAGAAGCCAATTGGGCCCGCAGAGAATCAAGCTGGGTCAGAAGAGCGGGGTCACGAAGGGACTTATGCAGCGTTTCTAGCTCCGCTATTTTTCTAATTAAGTCAAGAGTGGCGGCTAACGTGTTCCTTTTAAGCCGAGAGCCGAGTTGTATAAACTTCCCTCGCACCACGGCCTTATGGGCTTCCCAGATGGTGGGCAAGGGCATCCCAGGGGTAGAGTTCTCGGAAAAATAAATGCGTAAATGGTCAGCCACCTCCGAGGAAAGCGCCGGGTCAGAAAGAATATGACCCGGCCAGTTTAATGGTCATAAAGACCGGGGCATGATCGCTGAGCACACGAGGGCCAATAGATGTGGTGTGAAGGGTGGGGAGGTGATGATGAGAGAGGAAAAAGGAGTCAATACGGGTATAACGGTCATGTAGGGCAGAATAATATGTGTAGTCCCTAGCAGTAGGGTGTTGTGTCCGCCAAGCGTCAATAAGCTGCGCCATATGTAACAGCCGCTTGACCCGGTTAATCTGAGTATGGGGGATAGACGAAGTACCAGAGGAATTGTCAAGTAACGGGAAAAAAGTCATGTTGAAGTCGCCCCCTTAAACCGTCAAACCCTCCTGGAAGTCCATCAATTTCTTCAAGACCAGAACCATAAATTTAGATTGGCGACAATTCGGGGCATAAATGTTTGCGAAGGTAACCCTATGAGTACCCAAAAACCCCTTAATAAAAATACACCTGCCTTCAGAGTCCTGCCAGCGATCCAACATGCGAAAGGGCAAGTGTTTGTGCAAGAGGATAGCCACCCCTTTGGATTTAGAATCCGGGCTACTAGATGTAAAGGAGGTGGTGAAGTGATTGTTAGTCAATTTGGGTTCCTTAGTGGCCTTGAAATGTGTTTCTTGAATAAAAGCTATTCTGGATTTAGTGCGACGGAGTTCAGCAAATAATTTGGACCTCTGTTCGCGTTTGTTAAGGCCCCTAATATTGAGGGAAATCAATGTAATAGGATCAAGTGCCATATGGATTGAGACTGGCAGGACCGTGGAAGGGCAATATCAGCACAAGAGAACCAATAATAAAGAGCAGCAGGAGCAATAGTAGTGGAGCAAAAAACAAATCAACAAGTAATAAACGAAAACAATCTCTTATTAAGATAATAAGAGCTGGATGCCGTAGCATCGACCAATGAGCAACATGACCAACAAAATGGACATGGACCAAACAGCAGGGTCCAAAGGAGCCCAGCGTGGTAGGCTCTGGGGGGAGACTACCAAACCACAAAACATGCATCTTCATCAGATATCAGTAAAAAAAAACAAAAACAGTGTATTAGAAATCAATAAAAAGATGTAGTTGTGCAAAGATACGTGCGTCCCGAGGGAGGCTTTCTAGTGGAAAAAAAAACACGAAAGAAGGGTGAGTAGCTATAGGGTCGAACGAACCCTAAGTGAGTGCGTGTAGGAATGTGTAGACCGACATGGGCCAAGGTAAGTGACCATAAGGCACGGAGTAAGTATAGGGCATGAGCCCACAGACCCGAGAACAAAAAAAGAAAAAAAAAGGGGGGGAAACTAGCACTCAAAGCAAAACGAAAAGGCGTCGGAAAGTTCAGTAGAGAATACTCAACAGTCCTCATGGAGGAGCGGCAGCAGGTCAAACCGCCTGGCCCAGGGAAGCAAAAATACCAGCTAACACAGGCAGCAGCGGTCAGTCCTTTCCTCCGTCCATCTGGGAGATCCTTCTGCGACGTTGGCAGCGTTGCGGCAGAGACGACCAGCCGGATTTAGGTAGCGGCGAGATGGACGGTCCACGCAGTGAAGACGACCACTCCGGCAGGTCCAGAGGAGGGAGGTCCAGCGAGCCCAGGAAGCCTGTGAGAGTGGACATTATGGCCGCAGGAAGAACAGACTACGGGAGACCCCTGATACGAAGGTTAGACCTCCGGCCCCTGTTATCAAGGTCTTCCATCTGTCGTAGCAGCCTCGAAATTGTGTCGTGTTGATGGGAGACCGTTGCTGAGATCTCCTCTAGTGTAGTGTGGACTTTCTCCCGCTCGTCCTCCAAAGCGACCATGCGGTCGCCAAGTTGCGAAAGGTTTTCTTTTATATCATGCAGGTCTTCACGGACACCCGAAAGTGCCGAGCGGAACAAATCAGACATCTCCGCTTTAGTAGGCAGATCCTTCACCGCATCCTGCCATGAGGTATGTACTTGCGAGGGCCGTAGGGTATCTGAATCGGCCACGGAGGGCGATCCGGAGCGAGCACTTCGCGGACTCGGCGGCGGCGACGCCATCTTGTCAGGTAGGCCCCGATTGTCTGCCTCCGTAAAAGTGTTGAAAAACAACTGGACTGAGGCGTTAGAGTGTTTCTCCTTAGTCCCGGAGGGTTTAGAAGTAGACGCGGTCCTCGAGTGCTTGCCCATGCTGGAAATCGGCACCCTTTTAGGAGTTTAAAAGAAAGAAAGCCTCGGAGCTCAGCAGCTACACGTGCAGTTCCATTGAGTGCTAGCCACACCCCCCCTTGGTTCAAGTTGTTTAATTGGCATGATGTCACTAAAGATTTTATAGTTAAACAGGTGATTAAAGGTTGGTGCAGAGGCCCTAAATTATGCAATTCCAGCAGGCTGGTTTCAGGTGCAATGCTCCTGGCTATATTTTAGGTATTACCTCATGTCTGCTCATCTGAGTTAGAGGTGGTACTATTTTGCCTGACCTTTTGCCTTTTTGGGCATTGAGAGTCAGGGAATTGGTTAGTCCTACTAACAAGGTGGCAGGGGGTATTTTAATTCAGGACATTTTGGTAGAGGCTGAGGACGTTATGTCCTGTGGCGGTTTGCCGGCAGTAGTGTGCAATTCGCCATAGAAGGCAAGGGCTGTTGTTAATTAATGGGAATGGGGAATTTCTCTCCCATTTCCAGTTTGTCAATTTTTCGCCTATCATTGGCCAGGCTAGGGATAGACGATAAGGAGTTCGGGGGCATTCCTTTTGCATCGGTGCAGCAACTGAGGCTTCTCGGTTTTACAGAACAGGTCATTCGCCGAATTGGGAGGTGGGACTCTTTGGAGGTTCAAGTGATATGTTCGCCCCTCTGGCCTGTTTTTCCCATCTGTTTTGTCTTCTTAGGAACACACATCTGGAGAGTGTGGCTGATCAGCCTCTCTTATGTCTGTTGGCCCGTTGGCGAGATGCATTATGCCCTGGAGGAGAGCAGCTTGGGTTTTTGCTTGGTGTTGCTTAGGTCCGGTGGTTCGAGACAAGGGGTATGTGGATACAACTTTTACCAGAGTTGGTCCAATTGTCTCGTTTGTCAGGGGCACCGGATATTTTGTTAATACATCTAGGAGGGAATAACCCGGGGAAGATACCTGTGTGGGGCATGGGGGATTTAATTAAGCAGGATTTGGCGTGGCTGCTGGTTTCACAACATTTGTCTGGTCTGGCCAGGTGGTGTTGTCTTTGCCAGGCTGGAACAGGTATTTGACACAAGCAGGGTAGTTAGGCGGATCCCTCCTCTAACCTCTGGTTAATAGGCAGCCTCCTGCCTGCTGACAATGGGCCCTGACATTAGAAGGGGGCTATTCACCACTGATAGGACACCACGTTTTGTGAATGGCTTGTCTGCACAACTTATTTGAAAACCGAAGGAGTCGGCCGAGAGATCCCACCTGAGGCCCAAGCTCCTCTGCACAGGTGGACTGTCCAGTCCCAGGTTAATGTCCTTGAATCCAGGTGCATGATCACCTGACTCGAAGGCTCTCATTACGGCCAGGCTGTTTGAAGCAATTTTGTGTAGTCTAAGTTTAGCTTGGTACAACATTCTTTGAGTCCTCTTGAGCAGACTGATAGCCGCTTCTTCAGTTGGTAGTGATTTGAGTCCGTCATCTACGTAGAAGTCTTTTTCTACAAAGTCTCTCGCGTCTGCACCATACTCAGACTCTCCTTCTAACGCAGTTCTCCGAAGGCCGTAAGTTGCTACGGCAGGTGAAGGGCTGTTTCCAAATACATGCACCCTCATTCGATACTCCACCATCTTTGCGTTGGTGTCATTGTCCTTGTACCACAGAAACCTGAGGAAATTACGGTGATCCTCTCTGACTACGAAACAGTGGAACATCTGTTCAATGTCGGCAGTGATGGCAACAGGCTCTTTCCTGAACCTCATCAGCACTCCTACTAAGTTATTTGTCAGATTGGGACCTGTGAGAAGAACATCATTTAGAGATACACCTTGATGTTTGGCGCTTGAATCAAAAACGACCCTAATTTGATTAGGTTTCCGTGGATGATACACTCCGAATGAAGGCAAGTACCAGCACTCTTCGTTCTTCCTTAAGGATGGAGCTATTTCTGCGTGGTTGTTACGGAATATTTTATCCATAAAGGCGACAATGTGTTTTCTCATTTCAGGCTTGCTGTTCATGGTACGCTGAAGAGAGTTAAATCTAGACAGAGCTTGTTCCAGATTGTTAGGGAGTCTTAGCCTGGTAGCTTGGAAGGGTAATGGAGAAACCCAGTGATTGGTTTCGTCTTTAAAGGACTCGCTGTCCATTATCTTGACAAATTCTCTGTCCTCTACTGACAAGGCTATTTTATCGTCGTTCTTGGTTGTGTGAAAGACTGATCCCCCCAAGTTGTCGGCAAAGAAGGGAGAAATGATGTCAGGTTGCTGTATGAGGTCTGGAGACTTCTCTTTAACCTCATAGTGATGAGGACACGGCTTAATGCTAGTTGTGCGTCCATCTACACGCACGTAAGTCTTGAAGGAGTCAATTCCTGGTTGATCTAAGCATACGTTCCCTATGACTACCCATCCCAAGTCCAGTCTCTGGGCGTATGGCGCATAGTCGGGACCATTACATTGTTGACGCACCTTGTGTACCCTTAGATTGTCTCTGCCGAGCAGAAGTAGAATCTCGGCGTTGATGTCCATAGGTGGGATAAGGCTGGCTATGTGCCTTAGGTGTGGTTGGTGAAATGCAGCTTCAGGGGTAGGAATCTCATCCCTATGGTTGGGTATTTGGTCGCATTCGATCAGCGTCGGTAGGGGTATTTCGGTATCCCCATTGATAGGAGAAGCAATGAATCCTTGTGCCCTTCTGCCGCTAGTCTCTATGCGGCCCGAGCAGGTGTTTAAGGTGTAGGGTTCTGATGGTCCTTTGATTCCAAAGGCTTCAAAGAATTTAGGTCCTGCTAAGGACCGGTTACTTTGGTCATCGATGATGGCATACATTCTTATTGCCTTTTCTGGTTGTCCGTCTGGGTAAACCTTGATTAGGCATAGACGGGCACAACATTTCTCACTCTGACTCTCCCCACATACTTCCAAGCATGAGCAGGAAACAGCTGTGGCGGTGTTGGCGTGATTCTGGGGCTCCCCGCCATGACTTGGAGCGGGACTAATGGCGACTGCAGCCGGTGAGTCCCTGGCGAGTGGGGTTGGGTGCATAGCTGTGGCATGTCTTTCGCTATGACACTCTTCACACTTGATGGCAGATTTACAGTCCTTGGCCATGTGCTCCAATGAAGCGCAGCATCTGAAACATACCCCAAGCTCGATGAGGACTTTCTTGCGCTCCTGTATGGTTTTGGATCTAAACCCTCTGCATTTGTTCAATGAGTGTGGTTTTTTATGAATGGGACATTCACGATTGAAGGACTTGTCTCCTAATGAGGTAGTGTACTGTTTTCCCGTGGGTACTGCAGGTGATGGTAGGTTAGTCTTTCTAACGCTCACGCTGCTCTTAAAGTCTCTGTGTTTATGCATGACACTTTCATACCTTGATGATGACGTCGCTGAGGCTATAGTGTTGGACTCCAGGAAGTCAAGGCTGGGGTCATTCCTCATTTGGGACTGTTCATCGATGAACTTACAGAAATGAATAAATGGGGGAAAGGTGACATCATGCGCTCTTTTGTACCTTGAGACTGACGCTGCCCACTTCTCTTGCAGACTGTATGGTAGCTTCACAACAATTGGGTTCACTCCATGCGCTGTATCCAGGTAGCACAGCCCAGTCAAACGAGGGTCTCTTTTGGCTAGCTCCAGTTCCATGAGCAGATCACTTAAGTCCTGAAGCTTATGGACTTCCTTGAGATTAATCTTTGGGATGTTTTGCAGTCTCTGGAATAGGGCCTTCTCTATCGCTTCTGCACTACCAAAAGTACGTTCAAGTCTCTGCCAGGCGGCAGCGAGACCTGCTTCTGCTTGTCCCACATAGACAGTTCTGAGGCTCTTGATACGATTTGTAGAGCCTGGGCCCAACCATTTGATCATGAGGTCAAGTTCTTGCTCTACGGTTAGGTTGAGGTTGGCAATGGCGGCTTTGAAGGTTGCTTTCCAGGCTCTATAGCTCTCTGCACGGTCATCGAACTTTGAAAGACTGGTGTTGATTAGCTCTCTGCTCACCATAAACCTGGCAAACTCAGACATATCTGATTTCTCACTGCTTGTCGCCATGACAACTTGTGATGCCCCTGGGGCGTATGGGCTGCTTGGCGTGAAAGGGTGAGATGCTACCGGGTAGAATGATGTTGCTGCAGGGTTGAGCTGTGGTTTAGCCTCTGTAAATTCTGATGACTGCTGCTTGAGCTGTGGAGGTAGGCCAGAAAACACCTGATAGCCATCTTGCTGTAATAACTGTCCTTGAGAGGGCACATCCGGGTGACGGTTATTAGCTTGCTCGGGTGCTGTGGGTGGCACTAGCACCATAGGTAAAGCTGGTTCGGAGGTTTCAGTGTTGTCGGCTTGTACAGTACTGGAAATAGGGAGTGGCACGGGTAACTGTTTCAGCACATAGTCACTGGTGCGATCGACTGGATCGTCCATTTCCTGTGGTAGTGAGCAGACTGGATCAAGACCTTGGCTCAATGCTTGCTCAAGTATTCTTACTTCGGCTAACGCAATTTCCTCATCCATCTCTGATTCAAAAATCTTTATCCGAGCCTCTGCTTCTGCTTCTACCCTCTTGGCCTCTGCTTCTGCCCCAGCCCTCTTGGCCTCTGCTTCTGCCTTTGCAAGAGCTGTTTTCTCAATGAAGGTACGTCTCGCCTTGGATTGTTCTGCATTTATGCGGGCCTCTAGTATTCTGTCACTCATGGCTGAGCTTCTAGAGCGCGATGATCTGTATGACCGAGAGGAATGTTTAGATGAATTTGATCTGTGTGATCTAGTTTCCTGCATATGAGAGATATGGAGTTCCGCTTTATCTTTAACATCCTGCACCATGGCGTCTCTTTCTCTGTCTACTGATTCTGCTTTGCTCAGTTCTGATGAGGCTTCATCGATATTAGAGTCTTTTAGAAAGGTTATATACCTTGTGGATAGTCCCTTGTATCTTTCATAAGCTGTGTTCAGCCGTCCAACGGCGACTTGTAACCTGGCAGCACCACCTGAGGAGGATTTAAGTCCTGACATGAGGGAGGAACCCCGTTCCCATTGCTCTTCCAGGTTATCACATAGCTCATCTTTCATGGTGTGATAGTTTTCAATGACCTTTATCGTCGGTTTAAGAGAACGTCTCGGTCGTGTGTCTTGGTCTGCTGGAAGCGTGGCTTCTGCTTCCTGCTCTTCATAATTATCATTATCAGGTTGCATTTGCTTTGTTTTATCACTTGGGAACTGAGCAAGGTCCTTTTCGGCCATTTTGATTTAAGGTGCGCTATCTCTTTAAGAAAATCAACCTTTGAATTGGGGGCTGAAAATCGCTGCACGGTTCCTATAGGGCACCTAATAAGCTTCCTAAGGTGTTTTGAGTGAATTGCTGGGTTTTTGGAGTTGTGGAGGACTTCCAGGCGAGGGAGTAGATACTGCG
>VKOC01018222.1:0-110698 GCA_009364415.1 Spea multiplicata
TCTACGCGATTTGCATAGACAACTTCCGCTGCAACCCCCTTAATGCCACTCTTCCTCCAGAAATGCCTTTTAACCCTCTATACGCCACTCTGCCTCCTGAAATGCCTTATACCTCCCTATATGCCGCTTTGCCCCATAATATGCCTTTTAACCCCCTAAATGCCAGAGTGGCATATAGGGGTATATGGCATTTCTGGGGCAGAGTGGAAGCCAGGGGGCAGATGTGCATAACTGGGGGGGCAGGCTGAAAAAAAAGTAAATAAAAACAAAAAAAATTTTTAACCATAGCTTTTGTTAAAAAAAAAATGTTCACATAATTTACATGAATTAACATTTACTGGTAAAACTTTTTCCTATAGGGTCGTCTTATATTCAGGCTTTTTCTTTTGTTCATAAATTAATATTCAGATTTTGTGGTGTCTTCTTATAATCAGGGTCATCTTATAATCAAGAAAATACCGTATAACTCTATAATAATTCAGATGAGTTTATATTAAATAATAAGTACCGTATTGGCCCATTATAGGCTTTTTTACCATAATTTCAATCTTTAAAGTAGGGTTTAAATCGGGGTTTAGCATTTTTACCTTCTCCAGGGTGTCTGGAAGACTGGATCAGAAGACTGCAGAGCGTTTTCTCTAGTGCGGTCCCCCAGCAACACGAGCAGAAACTTTAGTTCCGCCCTGATTTTTGATCCCCAACATTGATATAGATGAGGCAGATGCATCTACATCAACGCTGCAAAACTAAAGTTTAGGTGAGGAGAGTGGGAGCCTCCTACCATACAATAAATGTAATAATAATAATAAATAAATATTTTTTTTCTTTAAAATAGCACCAAACTATAGGCCAATACGGTATTTATGAACACATCGTTTTGTACTGTATGGAAGTTTTACTTTACTCAGAGGATGGTAGATAAGTAGAACATTTTCCTGCCAAAAGTGGAAGAGGTTAATACAATGAATTTAAACATGCATGGGATAGGTATGAAGCTACCCTGAATCTAAGATGAGACCACAGACCAATTAAAGTCTTTAGTCAGGAAAAATGGGCAGACTAGATGGGCCAAAAGGTTCTTTTCTGCCTTCAAATTCTATGTTTCTATTTTTTTTATTAAATGTAGAAATGGCTACCATCACCTGCAACTCTGTTGTGTAACTGCAAAATCATTTAAGAAAAAGAAATATAATCCGACACAGCCACCATTATCTGCACAAATTACCCTTTGCATTGAAAATCTCACACTGGGAGGGTTTGATGCATGAGTCCCGGAATGAAAGAGATCACAATGAAATTTGAAAACCAACATGTCATAGGAAATGTTAATTTATTTTCCTCTCCTGGCATCAGTTATGGAGCACACATTGGAAGATATTTAATGATAATATGCATAAGCAGTACAAACACAGTTTTCTTTCTTTGGGAAAAAAAGGCAGCTATAGTTAAATCGGTATGTGCCGTTTGTCTGATTCCCCATAAAGATTAAATAATGCGAGACAGAAAACAAGCAATGTGTCATAAACACACAAGCGCATACCAAAGCACTATTGCCAAGAAATAATGCATTATCAGAAGGGGCAGCTAAGCAAAAGTGTTACAGTTTGCAAACACTTCCCTGAAAGAGGACAATATCGGAGAACATTATCTCAAGTGTCTGTACGGAAGCAAAGTTATTTACGAAGAAGGAATTGTGGAATTTTATTTCTGGAATCTTTAATATTTTGCTCCAATGAATACATAAAATCGAGAAATGCAAAAACAAAATGTAGCCAGATTGCTTATATGAGTCTGTGTATCACTGCCAACACAAGATCATTTTGCATTATGCATAAAAATGAAACACTCTTAGTCTCTTTGAACGTCTAACTAGGCACAGCTGCTGGTAATGCTTCATTCTTAGCAAAAATGTGCCCTTTTTGTATACTATTCTTTGCAAGAATTCACATTTTATGCATCTCCATCTTCATCAAGTCTAGATTGTTTAGTAGTTGTGTTGCACAGAGGATGGAAAGCTGCTGAGGGTGCATTCAAGAGGAGTTACTCTCTAAATGATAAGGTATTGAAAGACATGTGGGCATTTAAGAAGAACAGCTTTAATTATGTAAAGTCGCTTGTTTAATTCTGTGTCCTACTTATAAGCGCAGAAAGCATTTAGGAATTGTAATCCCAGGGGGAGGGGAGCAGGACTTTTTGAGGGCATCTTGTCAAACGCCTACATACTGACTGCTTCTTACCAAATACTCTCTAAGGTTCCAGCAGCAGAGGCAAGGAAGTAATGTTAATACTATGTCCATCATTGCTCTTCCAGGGAACAAAGAGAGTAAAGGGAATCATGAAGTCAGATTGGCCCTTTTCTCCCCTTTTGTAGCAGTTTGATATTGTTTGTGATTTTAGGTTTATCCTTTGATTCATTGTCAACAGAATCTGCAGACGCTATGTAAATAAATGTAACGTAATTGGTGTCCATGTGGCAAAGGTCAAAGATCTTCTGGACAGAGTAAGAAACACTGGCCCACCACAACATACGTTACACAACAGCATTCTCATGTCGAGACATGGGCTTACAGGCAAGCTTTGTGTGCCACCTCATGTAACCTGGTAGACACCATACGTAGCCCACAGATACCAAGGCTTCTGGTGCAGTCTAGATTTTCTCTTTTAAAGAGAGAAACCTGGTAACCTTTAAGTCATGGTAATGTTAAAATGCTATAATTGGAATTTCAATTGCACGGCCTCCCTGGAATAAAACCAAAGTCCATAGCCATTTGTTTCCTGTATGGCTCTCAAATTAATTTACTTAGTGTTGACCAGATGGTGCAGTGATTACTCCTCTTTGTGTCCGTGTGGGCTTTTAAGTACTTATTTTAATTTCCCAACAGCTAGTCTTTGGAAGTAGGCAGTGCTAGCACATCTACTAATCATACACTCACACCGGGAACATTATATGTGATCTGGCTATGAGACTTTAAATATTTTCCCTTTAACTGCTCATTACAAAAATATTCTAACGCAGCTCTTTGCTAAGTGTGGCATTATCGCTTTTAATGATATCTGATCGATCCAATTTGCACATTTGCATTCATATATAGAATAGAGGTGACTTCAATCAGAATTTTTTAATTTATTTATGTTCGTATATGTGATGTATTATTATTATATTATAATATTAAAGCAGAATTGGAATACTTTCCTTGTGTCTAAGTTCACTTCACTTTTCTAGATAGTACATTCTAGAAGCCAATGCTTTCATACATCTGTCTGTTTTAATATTTACAAATGTGTTTACTTTGCCTAATGAACGGGTCTATAGTATCACAAATTACAAAAGAACTAAGGGGTTTTGTGTCTCTAAGCCTGCAATGTGGATAGGTATGCTACCCCCAAAACAAAAGTGGTAACAAGTTGAACTACAATAGTTATGAGGCCAATTTAAGTCTGTGACTTCGTTATGTTAATAAGCTTTCTGTAAGAATGGCGCATCATATATTAACAACCTAAAGAGAAAATATCAAATTGAAATACAATATTCTTAACGATAGCATTTCATTAGAAGTTAGAGTAGCTTCAAGCATCTTTTAAACTGTCACAAGAGATTTATTAACTGTTTTGTTGTTAGTTGGAACAGTAAAGTTATGTTTCCAGCCGTGCAAAGGTTAATGGAAAGTTTAATCAATGGGAGTGATACTGGCTAATTTGAAACACCCCAATCAGTATAGGAAAGCTGTCACTGTCTGTCCACTGTGATTTGCACTTTTTCCTGTAACTGTTTTGTAGCAAGTGGAAGTCTGACAAGCATTTAGTCTAATAAACTTGTAAACCAGCATATTTGGCTGAACATGTGCCAAGCTAGGACAGATGCACATTATAGCATAGAACAGGATGCAAGCACTTCATAGAGCTGGGTTAGATTAATAAATTCTGTGATGTTGGGGTATTGCACCATAAAAATAATATAGGCATTATCCAGGGGCGTAACTAGCAACCACAGGGTCCTGGAGTGAAAATTGCCCCGGGCCCCCAACTTCACAACTTGTCTGTGCCTTCTTTTTCTCTTGCCCCCTTCCAACATACACTCTGGCCCACATATGTAAACATACTGACACAAATTACACACACACTTACTCATACTCACTAACACACACCTACACATCCATGCTCACACACACAATTACACATCCATGCTCACATACACACACATACAAAATTATACATCCATGCTCACACAAAATTATACATCCATGCTCACACACACACACACATACAATTACACATCCATGCTGACACACACAATTACACATCAATGCTGACACACACACAAATACACATCCACGCTGTCACACACACACAATTATATACACATTTAATTACATCCTGCCTGCCACCGCTTACCTCTCACCTCTCCAACAGCTTTATCTCTGGCTGCTCAAACACTGTGTGGGCAGCTTCTGTTTCACCATGGGGTCACGTGACCCCAATACATGCCTGTCTCCCCGTGCCGGTTCAAACTAGTTTAGGAAGGGCCCTTCTTACCTGGAGTGGAGTGGTCCAGGTCGAAAGGGCATGTTCTAAACTATTTTGGACCAGTACGAGAAGACAGGAACAAGTGGTCGCAGGAGTCGCACCGCCCCCCCTATAGGTGAGGGCCCCATTGCAGCTGCGACCCCTGTAATTACACCAGTGGCATTATGTGTATCTAACAATTTGCTGGGTACAAATCTGTTTTATAATGGTGCTTAATGCATGAACGTAACATTTTAACTGTTTCAATCAATGTCCAGTTGGGCATGTTTGAGGTCTGAGTCGACAACATGTTACAGCTTGTAAGGTTGTCAAATCTGTCTGGTTAGTTGAGTTTAATTGGTTGAAGCCTCCTTTTGAGGAGTCACAATGAAGCAATTTTTTTATTTTGACTGCCAATTGAATTCCTGTGAATAGACGAGCTGCTGTAAGTTGACATTTGAGTTGACTCAACTGGGGTTGAGTTGGCTATTAAGTCAAATGTAGTAAATAGTCAAGTTACCCATTTTAGCCAAAACCAATTAGGTTGGCCTCAGCAAAGCAAACAGAGCCTTATTGAACTCAGTATGTTCCTTCCATACCTGTTCCCTTTGACTTACAATGAAAGATTCTGTGTTGTGCCTTTTATTTTGAGTTTAAGATGGAAAAAGTGATAAAGCACCATATATAGAACATGACATATTTCTTCAAATTACAATGAGGCATTGGAAAGAACGTTAAACATTAACTAATAACTAAACATGTACTGCATTATACTATTATATCTGGCACAAGATTGCCGGCTGCCACAAAAAAAAGTCTGACAATAACATACCTGGCACAACGTCAATGTAGTATATTCTAAATGTTTATTCCTTGATACAAAATAACAAGCGAGCAAAGGCTACACAAACCTTTTGTGATTGTACATTGTATGTTAGAATTACACCTGAGCTACATGTTGTTTATGCAAGCTGAAATTAACAACAAATCACAAAGGATTCTCTGTTTGTCCTTACATTTAAATCCCCTGAATCAACAGAGGAAAATATCCTATTAGATGAAATATACAATCAAATGCAATTATGTAAATAATTCTAAATTTGCAGAATCACTAAATAAATGCAGTGTTTGGTGTATGAGTAAATTCCGCTTCCCATTTTTTAAGCTGGGAGACAAACATATCCCTCCAGAAGACAGCTCTTAGATTTGTCTGTCAATCACCAGGGATGCAATTTCTGACTAAATGAAACTCATCTTTACTGCCATAGAAATAAAAATTCATTCAAAACAGCCAAGTCTGAAGGAAGCAATTTATTGAAAGTGTCAGCTTTGCATAAATTAGGCTGAAGTGTATAGTGGTAACGGCCCCTGCCGCTGGTAGGAATACTTAGAGCAGATCTCTCATGAACAATTAAGACAGGAATTTTTCTTGAGGAGATGAACAGGCTGTAATGCTGATTAAACAGGTGGGCATCAGGGAAGAGCTGTCGTGTCAATTTATCACACCTTCAAACTTTACGAGAGCAAACTTTTACAACCAAAACCACAGCAAAATCATGTTTTAAACTGTACTTTCTGAACTTATATAACCCATGAAATTTGGAAGTATTTCAGCAGAGATATTTCCTATTTCCTACTGTATTAAGAAAACTTTGTAATACGTAAAGGAACAGTCATGCCATTTCTTACATGTTTTTTTTGTTTTAAGAAAGTATAAGGGAACTACAAAGAATCCTAGCTGCAGTCACCCTAGAAAATATACTCCACCACGGGACAGAAACCAGACCCCCACCTCTTCTACTTTTCCATTCCAAATGATCCCACCTCTTGTGCATGTTGTGGTTAACGGCACAACGCACAAAAGAAAAGCATCTTTCTTTCACACCTGGCTACTATACATTAACCCATCCAAAAACGTACCCGAGTTAAACATACAGTCCAACACACAACATGGTGCATGATGGAATTACTAAAACAAGATCCGATCCCACTGACCTACCGAGCATCAGTGTCTCCACCTTCTACGCCCAACTGACTCTACTTGAAAATAAAGAACTCAACACGGACAGCCCCCAACCTGACATATACGATGGATGATACAAACCAAAAGTTTATATGTTATTTATAATTATGTTTACATATACTTCAGATCTCCTTTTGGTTTGTAGGATTGCCAGATATTGCAGCACATTTTCTGCATTATATTCTCCAAAAAAAATTGTAAGGGTCCCTTCCATTAATTGAGGGTCTTTCTAAATCTTTTTACTTAGGTGCTCTAAGCACCCAGAGCCCTACCCGGACACCAGACAACTAATATCTATTGTTACATTATTGACAGATAATGTAACAATAGCATCAAAATAAAGAAAAGAAAAATACCTTGTTTAACAACTGACATTAAGTACTTCTGTATATATATGACATGGCATTGCCCGCCATTAAAAGATGGTGTTTTGATTGTCTACAATTTAAACACCACCTATTTTGTTTGATTCTAACATTGAGCTCTAACCATTAAAGTAGACACCTGCCCTGGTCCAAGGCAGACATCTCAAAATATATATTTCTGTGTATTATTCTACACTCAGATTATTGAGATGTAAGCGTGTATTGCCATCCTCTCGCATCTAGACACAACCGCACTGACAGCAGCAACAGGCTGAGAGTGAGTTGTTTACCTTTCATATGCTGCTAATAAATACTAAACATATGGTTAGCTGTGAAGCAGGTACTGCAAATACTTTCAATTACAGGATAACATTTAAATGAGAGAGACATGGCCTTGCGTTCCTAAGACATGAATAGAAATTATTATAATAGTAGGGCTGGCGGTATATGTTAAATAATGCATTATGTGAACCAGTGGTGTAACAACTCCCCTTTAAATATGCAGAACATATTGTTATGCATGTCTGGAATCAGAACTCTTAAGGCCAGTTACATAATTAAGCAAAAGATAGAAATAGAAGATGTACTTGAAGAAAATAAACACAAGGTGCCAATTAGGCACAAAACACCTGCCATATGATAACAGACCTTGCATGGACCAGGTAATAAATATATGCAGAAAACATTGGCAGCAGGTATAACTACCGGTAATTATAGTTTGAAAGCCTCACTGGGGTACCAAGTAGATTTAGAAGCCCCTAATAATTGTGGGCTCCCTGTACCAAAACCAATCTTGGAACATCCCAGGCTAGGCTACCTGGAGCCCTCTTACTGGGGGCAGGGCTAGGCCAAATAAGACTTTAGTAGTCAGGTAATAAGGAGGTGGCAGTAAGCCGGATGTTAGCAGAATCTGAGCAGGCAATGGGCTTCACCATATGCCGCTCCCTGGCCCCGTGGTTGAAGAAATGGTTTAGAAAAAGCAGTGCTTTGCCCAGAAACTGGAGACCAGATGCCATGTATGATCATTATGATTGCTCGGCCTTTCAATGAAACAGCTACCCAATAACCTACTTAACTACATGAAAGTTTGTATTGAACCTTTCCTAATATGTACACAATTTACTGTGACTTGTGAAATATTCACATGAGTGAAACCTAAGACAACAGACGAGAAAGAAGCAGATGAGGATATCACAGCTTTTAGTGTTGTATTCAAAGTGACAGACAGGCCATAGTCTGTAAACCATGTCTTTGGTGACTGAATATCTGGATTATACAGACAGGTGATAAAGCGGATCTGAACCTCCTTTCTGTGTGTGTCTAGACCGACGGCTGCTAACATTTTACTATCCCGATTAGTATGTTAATCCCCTGCTGTGCTGCAGACTGGCCACTGACACAGCAGTGATATTATCTCACACTTCAGGAATCCAATGGCAAGTGCAATTAGGAATTACTGAAAATGAAGGTACTTGTCGAGATTGTAACCTCCAGCAGCCAGCCAGAGGAAGTAGAGCAGAAAACATCAAACTATGTCTGATAACTAATTAAAGAAAGAAACAAAGAGTCAAAGTCTTTCAATTCGATTTGCTGGGTTATAAGTGTCCAGCGGCCATTTTTTTTTTTAGAGGCTCCAAAGCTTTGCAGAGAAAGGCTGTTTTTTTTGTTGTGATTGTTGTGCAAGTGGCCTACATAGCTTCATATGATTTTTGATTGCTGTAAAGGAAAAGAAAAAAGCAGTTTATGTCACACACTATGACTGTAAAGGGGTTTCTGGGGCTTTGGTCACTGATTATTTGACGTAAACAGATAAGTGGTGAACTGGTATCATAAAAGAAACTGATTTCAATTATAAAACAAAAGGACAACTTAGACACTCAGTATAGAACATAGGGGAATATTTAAAAATACTGCAGTTGGGCAGCTTTGTAAACCCTACTGTAGAACAATAGGCACCATAAAGGCTCTTTTCTCCAAACAATTGGTTATCGCTAAAATGCCAAGGATTGATCCTTATGCTGCCAAATACATAAGGGCCATCTTTAAAGCAGGTAAAAAGGGCAGCTGCCCCATGTCTACCTTTGGGGCCCAAAGCAGCAGTCCCTTAAGCCCACTGTTGTTGAGCAGAAGCGCAATGTTGCACTAAGAAGAGAGGAACGCTGTGGGTTGCAGCATGAAAGTGGGCTGGTGGTGTCAGGTATGATTAACCTTGGGGGCCTACTAGGGGATGTTTGCCCAGGGCCCCGTTATCATTAAATATGGCACTGAACTCCATGAACAGATGTTATAGCATTGTCAGATGGTCATAATACCTTTATAAATACTGGAAGGCCAAAATGGTTTATGTTTAGGGAGGAATTATGGACCTGCCACAATTGCCAAAGAGCCCTATGGAATGTTCCTGATGCTTTCTCTACTTTTTGCATATCATACATATGCACACTATATGGCCAAAAGTATGCGGACATTTGACAATCATAACTAACGAGCTTACATGAAAATGAAGCGTGATTCATCACTAGAGAACATCTTTCCATTACAGTTTCAGAGGCAGTTTGGAACTCCATAGGGATTGATGCTACATAGGATTTTATGTGATCCGTACTTTTTTTTCACAAACTGGTTTGTGGCAAAGGTGACATCCCATGATAGTGTTTAAAGTCAATGAGTGCTTCAGTATGATCCATTCTACTGCCAATGTTTGTCTATGGAGATGACATGCTCATGTGCTTGATTTTATCAATGAGTGTGGCTGAAACAACAAAACTCAATAATTAGGAGGGGTTTCCCAATACTTATGTATGTTTTATATATGTATAGAAAGGCAGAAGCTAAACAAGTTCCACAAACTAATGTTCAAGCAGGAGTTATATGATGTAAATTAATGTTACTTGGTGTCAACAACCTAGAATAAGAATTCACCTTTACGTATATATGAACCTTATGGCCACAAATGACTAACAGGATAGCCTGTCACACCTGTGTAATGGAGTTACAGCATAAGCAATATTTTATTTTAGTGAGAGTCTGAGCGCTACATGTTGAAATATATCAGCATCCTCTAATTGTGTTCGTCTCAAAGTATCCCAAACAAGCATCACTAAAAGGACTGATTTTCAGCGGGGAGAACCTGGCTATGAGTCTTAGCTGTACCCTGCAATACAAATGCACTCTTAATATGTTTTAGACTTTGTTGAACATGGGATATCACTAACCAAACAAATTAACTACTCATCCACAATGCTAGCTGATAGTTCAGAATCAATAAACTGAATCTTTTCAGCAATAGCTTCTATTTCTACAGAATACCTGCTATTTCTGAAATGAAATCTGTAGCGAAGAGAGCTCTGGCCCATCAGACATTTTCCATAAAGGGTGGTAAAGAAACAATAACTCCATACATGGCTTGCTCTGGAATAAACACACTACCCTTTATGACGAAGAGTACAGAAAATAAAAAAATAAAATCAAACTGGAATAAAAACCCAGCCTATGGAGTGCATGGTCTCAGCAGACAATCATACAATGAGAGAAACAAGGCAGAATGCCAGCTCAGCAGAGGATAAAGTACTGTTAATTAGAAAATATTGATCTGGTCTTCCCTCACCTTTTATAGGATCAATAATACAGCGTACAGACAAACATATGTCCAAATCCCAGCAAAAGGCATTCAAGGGGAATCCTGGCTTTAGAGGTAGATGTCTGCAGAGTGAATACTACCGTTTCCGCATGCCTAAAACCAAATCAAATTAAAGAACACAAAGACATCGCCTGCAGATCCAGCGTATGCTGCTCATATGTCACTGGCTTTCTGACCACGATGAACAGTTACGGTTATTCCACTTGTCCATTGCTGAATCCAGCCTAAAAGGTAAATGCTCTGGGTGTAAGTACAGGCATGCTTCCAATGTACACAAGTAAATGTACAGACATCTGGCAGTACTGACTGAACTTATGATGTCAGGAGATCGCAAGCATGCAACTGAACACTGGCTAGTTTTCATGGCTTGTTTCACGGATCCCCAAAATAAGTATATGGCCCTTCAAGAACATCCAAATGAATCCAAAACCACACAGATGCAACGCCCTGCTACCCTTGAAACTCAAATATAAAATGCACAATAATTTCAGGAATATATTGTATTTTCTACACTGGAGCACCAGTGCTCGGCTAGGAGCTACCGCATGTTCTTTATACACAGACTTTACCGATACGCTGCCTCCTGTTAGCAGCACCTGGCCAATTCAATTTTCAGTGCCTCCCTTGGTTTTCTCCATCACTTGTCTGAATCTTTCACCAGCAGCCGTGACTACTGCAAAGGGGATGAAAAGCTCAATCATTCAATTTAGGTTTATAGGCCGCTAATAAGTACATAACACCATACAACAGCAGATTATATTTGTCAAACAACAGACAGGGTTTCATTGTGCTCGCTGAATGGGAATAGAGCTGAACAAACAATACATTAACTTATGAGGATGTAACGGCTCAATGAAACATTATTTAAGGCAAATTAATGAAAAATTGGTTGTTTCACATTACTGCTGGAAGACAGATGGTACCGTTAAAGAAAAGTGATACATATCGTGGACAGTTTCAAGGAGTTGCTTACTGAATGTACACGTGTCAGCACATTGTAAATCTTCCCACCATTTAGCTGTACAGTGCAAATCGTTGCAGAAGCACTTAATAATTCAGAGGTAGTGGTAGAATATAAGCATATTAAGCAACTGCCAATAGCCCCAAATGGTCTAAGGCCCTGAAAGCAGTGTCAAGACTTTGTAGAGAAGTGCAACCAGAAGGTGTAATCAACGACAGTGTCACTGGGTGTGTGTGCATGCACATTAGGGTCTGTATATGTAAACGGTGCCCACCAACAATATTGATAATCAAAGAACTCATTAAGTATTTTAAACCCTACGTGATTTTCAAGTGACCCTTCTTCACGCAATGGAGATATGTTCTTTTTCAAGGACAGATACAGCCTTTTTAATCTGTACAGTTTGTTATTTATTATAAATAATATGTAAAAAAAAAAAAAACAACAGTAAAATATTTTTTATTTATTATTAATTTCTTTTGACTTAAGATTGATAGGAGTGGAGACAAAGGGCAACGGGGTATTCTGTATAATCCTTCGATACATTTGCAAGGGGGACCAAATATAATTGAAAGGGTCCACTCAGCTGTCGTAAACGTTAAAATGGCTTTGGAGTGTCCCTTTAACGCTACACGAGCAGCAATGAGAGAAAAAAAGGGACATTATATGATGTTCTGGTCCCTCATATAATTTAAGCATACATATGGGGTCGTTTATGTATATTTTTTTCAACATGCATTAAAGGTTAGCCCTGTTTGTCCAGGCCCGTAAAAAAACCAAAAGCTACCCATTATTGCAGGTCCTCAGACACGATGGGGCATGATGGTATAGCACATCACTTTTGCGCCCTTCAAAGGGGTTTTTAACTCATCTTAACTTTATTTTTTCATCTAACATTTATTTTGATATATTTTTACTGTGACCCATATGTTTATTTCCTCCTTAAAATATTTTATATTACACCTATATTATTTCAATGTGTTTGTTTATAGATCAACAACATACTGTGCCTTATCCCTGACCCGTCTCTGCTATGTAGAAAGCTTTTCACTGCATACAGGTACGTGATTTATCCAACTTCCACCAAACCGTGCGTCACTACGTTGAAGAGATTGTACACAATTTGGTACACAGAGCTATATATAATAATGAAAGTAAGTGAATCTGTCTACTTATCGGTTATGTAATCAGTCCTTTAAAATAAAGCACGTCAAAAACTCAAATATTCAAGTATTCCTTGTTTGTGTCCTATTAACAAATTTGGTCAATTATATGACCAGATTTGGCTGCCTCTCTGACACCGATCATGATATATGTCAGTCCCACTCACCCACCTTTCTGTCATTGACTTGGAATACAGTGACATAATCCTCATTAATTGAAAAGTAGACAGACTGGTTGATATAATTTAATACTTAATATGTCTGGAATAGGAAGCGACACGTCTCCTCTCTCCATTATTGCTCTCAATAATGCATTGACCTAAAGTATTAAGTCATGGTGTCCTTTGTAACCTTTTAAAGAGCCATAGTACGGTGATCAGTTACAACCTTAATGCTATAAAAATGAAAATATATTAAACACATTTATGTAATAAGTAAGAATTTCAATCAGCAATGCTACTTCAGGGCCATGCAAGGGTTATTTATATGTAGAACGTTTGGGGGAAAGCATGATAAATTCTGAAAGAGATATGTTATACTGTAAGGAAGCTCAACCCATCCTTGTGCATCATGAAAATGTCCAGCTAGAGCACCGGTGACAGAAACATTGAATCTGAGGGGGATAAGAACCATTTGGCCCATCTAGTCTGTCCATTTTCCTTACGTAATACTCAGATCTTAATCAGTCCTTGTTCTTTTCTAAGATTCAGGATAGCTTTACGCCCATCCAATGCATGTTTAAATTCAATGTTTTAGCATCTTTTACTTCTGCTGGGTATCTGCTGGGTATCTGTTCCACTTATCTACCACCCTCTCAGTAAAACCTTCCTTCCATTACATCTAACCTTTTTCCCTATAGTTTTAGTCTATGACTACTTGTTTTAACATTTCTCCGGCTTTAAAATAAGTCTCCTGTGGTTTGTTAAATTGCCGCCGTTCGCTTCTTTCCTCCAAGCTATACAGTTTGAGTTCTTTCCTGATAATTATTATCCAGAAAACCACTCACCGTTTGGTAGCCCTCTTCTTAACTTTATCCATACATGTCAATATCCTTCTAGAGATAGGCTCTCCAGAACTGTACACAATACTTTAGGTGTGGTCTGTTCAGAGATATGTAAAGTAGCAGAACCCCCTCTCTCTTCCTAATGCCTCTCGCTTTACCACCCTGCACCTGCTTGCTTTTTCCAAAGGTTTGTTGCATTGTCTGTTTAGCGTTAAGTCCTCAGAAAGAATTACTCCTAAGGCCCTCTCTTCTGTTGTCAATGACAGAACAAAGTGTCCCAGATACTATATTTTGGCTTGGCTAAGTGTATTACTTTGCATTTATTAACATTACCAGGTAACCAGGCGGTCTATAGGGACATCCCTGAAAGTCCCCGCCGCCCTCCTGCGTTCACAAAATGGGTATGGAGGAAGGCACTCTTCCGGGGAAAATAATCTCTCAAAGAACTGTACCACCACTCAGGATGCAAGAGAACTGCAGAACTTTGATGGAGGTACTCTTAAAGGTGCGTATTTCATTAACTTTACATCTTCCTGACACCCCCTTAAAAGAAGAATGCATATTAATCCCTTCAGTCCTAGAGGTTTCTGGTACCTCAGGACCCCAAGCTTTTTTGCCATTTTTACCATGTGCGGGTTTAATTAAGATTCCCATTTTCAGTGTTTGATGTACCGATCAACAAACAAATGGGGCTTCACACATGCAAATAAGCGCTAGTAAGTAATAAACCTTAGAAAAAAAATTCTTAGAATTTTGTCTACACATTTGGTTCCCATGTTAAACAATGGGTGAATTTATGTTCCCCTGAGACACACTCAGCATACATATTTTTTTTTTTACGTTCTAGAGGGCCATATTCATCCCTTACGATCAGAAATCCTATCAGGGTCTAGACCAGGGGTAGGCAACCTTCGTCACTCCAGATGTTGTGAACTAAATTTCCCTTGATGCTTTGCCAGCATTATGACTGTAAGAGCATTATGGGAGATGTAGTCCACAACATCAGGAGAGCCGAAGGCTGCCTACCCCTGGTCTAGACAGTGATGTGAAGCAGTGACGTCTGCCAGAAGGAAATGCTCGACTACGTGATCGGGCATTCTTTATGTAAGGCTTACCGGTGCTCGTGCCAGCAGCCGGTCAGCAGGAAGCCAGCATGTCAAAAGACAGCTTTTCCTGCAAGTAAGTCAGAGTGTATCTGTACATTCATAGGGGCCTTTAGTGATGCCTTTTCTGGATGTTACAAGGGGACTGATGAGGCTAAAGTTCTCTGTGAATACTCTTGCGTGCATTCCTTCTAAATAAATCTAAATAAATGAATAAAAGCCCTAACCTCTATGTTCATCAGCCTTGTAGCTGCACTCCTCCTCTGTGGTACCCACGACCAGGAAGTGTCTCCTCCACACAAACTAGCTGAGGGTTGGTAAGGGGCAAATACATGGTGATACTATAGAATCCCGTTTGCATTTGCAAAAAGGACAACGGGAAAAGTGCATATGATGGCTGGAAATTTGCTTTAATAATGCATTCTGGTGGGCCAACCCCAGTGAGTTTCATCTGTAAGAAGGGTTGAGCTGCCCTTGCTTTATGTGTATAGAATAATCAGCCAAATTTGATTATATGAAGGTCATTTCGATTGGCCTTTCATAGCATAGCGACATGAAGAATTTTCAAAGCTCACCTAATTGCAAGCTCTCTAATTTATTATATACATCCCCCCAACTCTGGAGGAAACATTCCAGGAGAGGCTGAATGCTAGTGCAAGACCACCAATTTGTTGGCACTCTAACAGCAAAACATACTAACCTGTCCCTGCTCATTTTAGATCAGAAACAGACTTTGGCAGCATTCTACTAACATTACCTGAAAGGAAGAATTGCACATAAATGCTATACATGTTATCAACCACAATCCTGTCTAAATCGAGCTGTTCTATGTGCCATCTTGGTTTAACTCCATCTTCTTGCATTAGTCTATCTTCCTGCTCAGCTTCCAATGACTTGACAAAAGAGATTTTTTGTAGCGAAATATCATCCAGGAACAATCTTCTACTTTGTCTCTGTCACTAGGGATCATTTTTACATAACACATCAATTCCATGCCAAGTTTAATGCATTCAAATCCAGACACATTTGATGCTTTCTGTATTCACTAGCTGTGCCAAAACAGCATGGGATTCACAGACACACAGCAGCAACCAGTCTCAAGAATGCTTGTAAGAAAGATACACTTACCTGCTATCCTGCTGCATTCTAGAATAATGCTCATATCCATGTCTAAGGTTACCGCATGATTGTAATGGTGTTATGTCCTGCTGATGTATTAGTATTAGCCCTTAAAATGCTTAGACCCTCTATAGTGCCTTAACTGCTAAACATGAACAAAGTCACTGCTTGATCTTCTTTTAAGACTAAAGAAATACAATAACGATTCCTGAACAGCCAGCATTTCTCCACTGCCTGTTAATTATGCTAAAACAGAGGGTGCAAATTAATGCAGAGCTAACAGTTACAACCATACTCTCAGAAACCCTGGATGATCTTTGTAGCAAAAACCATAAACTGCCGCTACAGCAAGGGTTAATACAAAACCACATCTTGAAGTAAACATGTATATATTTTTCCCGCAAGGGAAAAAAAAATCCAATTTCATTTGAAATTACTTTTTTTTTTTTTTTACTATTTTCTCAGGAAGAAAATTCCACCATTGGATTACTCAGTATAAAATGGAATTTCAAAGGATCTCTTGAATCTTTGTTTTACAAGTGCTCAGTGTGCTGTTTTTAGGTACGTCTAAACCAGAATATCTATTCACCTGAATCCGCCAGCTGCAGACTAGATCTTACGGATGCAGCCAGCCTTCATTTTATCAACATGATTTTTTTTTTTCATTACGAAGAGAACAAAGATGGAAGATCTTGATAGCTAGGCAGCAATTCGATATAATCAATTTTAGGATGCATTAGCAATGGCATGTAATCTATTAAGAAACATCTATTCATTTTCTGCCATGTACTTAACCAATATCATTTGTAACAGAACCATTTATTACAATATTGAAGAACGCACTTGAAGCATCCACTTCTGTTCTTACTTAAATTATTATTATTATAGTGTTTAGGAAGCAATCTAATTCACCTTAGAGTAAATGACAATCTGATCAACACATTCAACGGCTCTGAAGAAATAAACTATAAGGTATTCACATTCATTATAAAGCACAAAATGAAATACAATCTTCACAATCAGCACCACATGCATAATGATCTGTTTAAATTTCATCCTACAACATTATTTTCGGAATTTCAGACACAATATTAAAGGTGCTGCTCCACATTAATTACACTGTCTGGTATGATAAGAAAATGAACCTGAAGCTTTTCTAGTTTCTACCCATGGAGATTGCTTTCCTTAAAATGAGCATATATTTTATAAAAAAAACTTTGAATTAAGAAATTTACTTACCATGCACCATCAGCGTATGGTCATTTGTGTATCTGCAAAAAAAAAAGATAGCAACTTTTCTTAGGTATTCATATTAAGTGGTTGTTTTAATTACATCAATGTCACAAGTGTCACCTAACTCATCAAAGGTAGGGAAGTACAATTGCCCCATTGTGCAAGAAGAGGAACTACCTGAACATTCAATATTTGATATCGAATACATAAGGTGTGCTTGTATATATATGCCTTATACTTTAAAATAAATGGCATTCCAAGATAGGATCTGTAGTCCTATGC
The DNA here is from genome assembly GCA_009364415.1 of Spea multiplicata. Taxonomy (NCBI): domain Eukaryota; kingdom Metazoa; phylum Chordata; class Amphibia; order Anura; family Pelobatidae; genus Spea; species Spea multiplicata. Next base: position 17,396 of record VKOC01018222.1, read on the forward strand.
TACATGATGCCAGTAATCCTGATGTAATATAATTCTTCCCACAAATACCAAGGAATATTTGTTCTGCATTATTACGCAGAAAACAATTTGTTTCTTACCGTAAAGGATCTGCCCTAGTGTCCACTCATGCTTATCATGGTCAGCCACATTTATTATTACTAGAAGGATGCAGGATCAATTATCTTATCAGTGCTTGTTATTTATTCTTCTAAAAATCGACTAGTTTCCTTGTTGGAATGGATATGTTATTCATTGGTATTATTATTTTTATTATTTATTGATTAATATAGTGCAATTGTGTTCCACAGAGCTGTAAAATCCTTAAACAGGACATAACAGGTAAAGCATTAATTTGACCTTAAAGAAACAAAAGATGAGCAGGGCCCTAATCACATATTCATTTAGATTTATTTAATTCTGAATGCCACTGGTTTCACTCAGTTTTAGCTAAAATTGGCATGTGTATAGTAAGCATTTTTGTTTCTCTTCACGGGGATTGATACAATAAAGGATATGTTGAGATTTTCTAGCTACGAGACTATACAAACCAACCAAAAGTTATTAAACACACAACAGTTGGAAAATGCTTTACGGGCAGCATTTTATTTGGTGAGATGGGACATTTTGATACTTGGTACTTAAGTACTTTTAAATTATGCATTCAACTTTAAACTTCAATAAATAATTGGATAGGATATGGTATATAAGCACATATTTATAGGATGCCGGGACACTGGATGAAATGTGATGTCACATCCAGCTTTAACCACATTACATATTTAGCATTGTGGAATGGTGTTGTACTCTCATGTTACCACCAGGGCAACATGACATCACGGAGTGTTCCACACATGATATTCCCCATCTTCACATGCACGCTACTGCTGCCTAAGCAACTAATAATAAGTGACTGTTCATTGGTGTTAGAACCTAAGTCCACAATAGAGAATAGGCCACTGTCACATAACTAGGCCACTACATAATTGGCAAACTTAATAGCGTTGTTCTCTGTATCACATTCCAAAAGAGACATGGCTGATGAATAAGGACTGCAGGTTTCGCACATCCTTACTGAGTAAGGCAATTCCGAGAGGGACCATGAGGGATTGTAAGAATTCTTTCCTTGCAAAGCTAAATCAGCTGAGCCAACATTATGCCTACTCCGGTGTAATGCAGTAAACCTGATTAGAAACAAGACAAGGCGAGAGTTTGCTGTAAAACACTTAAAGCAAACTGGATCACATTACAGGAAAGCAGCATGTCTGCCAACAGCCTTTATCAGCTTGTGGCACATGTCCAGGAACCAGGTACCATCCACTAAGGTTTCAATGAATGTTGCTTTTACCAAGATTTACTGTGGTTGAATATACCGATACTCTCTGACCATTCACATCTTTTTTACTGTATATCTCTATAACCATGTCAGAAGGGATACTTAGCATCTCCCACTTTTCTCGAGTAGCAAAAGGCTTCACATTCTACCTGTGATAAACGTCTGCCACCCAGCACCAAGCACAGCATAGTTTTACCTCCAGTCTGATGGACTGTGTCTGTACTTATTTATGTGATGTTTTACACCATGTATATGGAAAATAGCTACGTCGTTCTATTTATTCACCTTAAGAATGTCCCATTACAATATCTGCCAGATTATAAAATTTAATTAAGGTCACTATCTACCTTTTCATTTCTTTAATTTCCTTTTTCTTACATTTTCTCGTCATTTCTCTGTAGGACTCCAACTTGTTCAATCTCTCTGACGACGCTGTAAGGTGAAATGCGTTTTTTTGTGTGTGTTTCACTCCCGCGCATTCTGAATAAGCTTTTTAATTTGTATATATCCAGTCAACTGTGCATTTTAATGGAACATTAATGGATTATTTATTCTCGCAGGGATTTGGTAGCTCCGATTTATTCTTGTACCAGTACACCCACAATGTATAGTTTTCTCATTATTCTGTGTCAGGCCCCATCCAGGCTGCGGAGCTGCATGTCTTTGGTTTCCCTGTCTTGCTGTGGTCCATTCCTGGATTTCCTTATGCTCTGTTTTTTTTAAAACATACATAGTGGCAACCAACATAAGATGAATATTTAGGATTTGTTTTTATTTGGAAACCTGACTACTGATGAAAAAAAAAGAATGTGTTGGAGAAGTATATTTAAATATCTTCAGACTAGAGATAATAGGCTACTATAGGGAATGCGAGTGGTTAAATAAAGTAATATTTTTTTCCTTGAGGCAACGTCTTACAGAGGAGGAACAGATACTACCTGTTCTAGGCTCCCTGCTGTCTTCCAATATCTCTTTTTCAGGAGGAAAGGCCATTAGTTTTCCAAATGTCGCTATTTCACATTTCAAAAATTTTCAGCTGTCAGATAGTGGAATTGGGCTGCGTTCCAATAGAAAACAAATGTGCCTCTAAATGTGATTATGTTGAACAGAATCTAAGTCTGAAACAAAGGTGACAGTGTTCTCAGCAGACAGAAAAGCTAATATCACTGCCTTATCACAACACATAGTTTGTCTTTTCCATACCGTACCCTGTAATTAGTGCGTAAGAATTCAGGCCTGGAATAGAGTTTGGGATTTTTTCTTCCAATAGTAACAGTATTAACTCTGCTGCAAGAATATATATGCCACTGCCTACAATGCACAAAAAAGTCTTTCAAAAATATGTTTTTTAGAAATTAAAAAAAATCTCAAACTAAGACTGTTCATTAAGTAAAAACTATTAATGAATCAACAGATCCTGAAAGACTGTCTAGGTTGGAATTTACATTAAGTCTCGCAATAACAGCATATCAGATCAGTAGGGGAATTGGAAGCCGACGAGAGCTCTGTCGAGGTGCAGTGGAGCTGATCATTGCAGAGGCTACAAACCATAGAGAACCTTTTCCCCCTCTCTCTCTTCCCTTTTTTCCCTTCTTCTATTTTCTTTTCTTCCACTTTCCATATGGAACCCTCCATCACTGGGACCACAGGAGAGGCCTAAGAGCCAGCCTCCTCCCTATTGACTATGGGCCCTGGCTTTGCAAAGACTTCTGTGTCTACCCCCAGATTCTGCAAGCAGGGATCGCCATTGTTTTAGTTTAATGTTGTATAAGTCAGTACCCACCTCCCATTGTGTACTAATATGTTGTATAAGATCAGCCCCCCCCCCCCCCAGTTCCACCACTACAGACATTTACCCTGGCCAAACCTTGGAACTGATTTCGGAATGTAATAGATAGTGGAGGTTGGGACCCTATTGTATTGTTAATCCCTTTACTGCCCCTGTTGTCTCTGGGAGGCAGATTTAGGGGGTGGTTTGTATCCCAATATCTTGTTTTATGTTAATGTGTGATTTGCTGGCTATATCCAGCCATGTGTGTGAAAAATTAGGCAGTCTTCATTTTGGTTATACCCTACAAGGAGTCTCGGCTAATGGGGCACAAGTCAGCGGGGCTAGTCAGACTATCCAGCTCTGTGACGTAAGCCATCTTTCAAGGAATGCAGGAATGCTTTCTTCTTATTTTTTTAGCACAATTTTCTAGAGTGGGCCATGATGCAAACAAGGAAACATATATCATTACAACTACAAATCATGTGTAAGTAGAAAGTCGGAATACATATTCACGTTTTTCAAATATGTATTTTTATTCTATTTGTTTCTGTAATTATTGAAAACTTCAATAAAATATGATTTGCAAGAAAGGAAAATTGTCTAAAGTTAATAAGTTCACATTTGTAACATGTTTAAGATATTTGTAATATGGGAACATTTCCTGTGTGTCCTGCTGAGATGATGATGCGTCCCAGCATGCAACTGACCACTCTTTCAGTTAACAGTTTTTTAATTCTTATAACCATATTTTCTAAGGCAAAAACAGGAAATTGAACGAGGTTTTGATAAGCACCCAAAGAACCACATGCTTCTCAACAAGTGTGCCAAAATATTTCATTAAAAACAACCATATTGAGTAATTTAAAATTAAATAAATTAATAAAACCTCCACACAAGTCCATGCATAAATATTAAAAATGTTGTGAAGAATTTTCGGATATGGAATGTTGGAATGGGAGTATGAAACAGGGTTGCTTAAAGGGGCATAAAATGTGTGTCAAGGAGAAGCACAAATCAAACAGTAATTAAGCCAAAACAATGGTGCAGCACTCCAATGCCGACTCCAATCATACAGCTTAGATAACACACAAAATACTAATTTACTGAAAAAATACTCACAAAAGTACAAATAAAGTAAACAAACTCAAAAACAGTTCAGAAAAAGCAAACAAAGCTCAATAAATGCAAAAATACTTAAATAAAGAAAAACAAGTGAAAAGAGAGCTGTTCCGTGGAGATCCACTCAACGTTTCGGCTCCAGGCCTTTCTCAAATAGCATATTTGGTTTATTTGACAAACACAAATAAACAGTAAACAACTGCATAAAGTATAAAATTTAATAGATCACACAATATAATTTTATAATATAATGTCACAAAGTATAATGAGTATATACCAAATTAATACATAGTATTTAAAATGCATAAAAGCTGCATATAAACAACAAAATCAAAAACCAATACAGAGATCAAAATAAGAGAAAAATACAAATAATCCAAATTATTTCAAAAAGATGAATGAAAAACAAATACACAGCTGGAGTTTCAACTAAATATTAAGAACAACAGATGTATGTAATAATACTGCAACAATTATAATTGAAGATACCAAGTGAAAAATAGACAAATCCCTATCCTCCTTTAAACCATAAGGATTTCAAGTTTGCAGATGATAGATCCATGGAGTATATGTATCGGAGTATATAGAAGGGATATATTATTTCCTTTTATTATATATTTTTCTACACTAGTGTTGTTATTTGTTTTTGTGTATGATTATGTGCTTTTCATGTTTAAGTTACTTTTGGTGATCTGGGGTTGTTTTACCACGTCATCATTTCACTTCATAAACCAACATGATGGCTGCCATTAGCGGGATAACAATTATGCAGCTGAGGTTAATATTTGTTGATTTTTCTTGCTTTATTTAAGGATGGATGATATTTGACCACTCAGATCACCCTTGAGAAAGGCCTGGAGCCGAAACATTGGGTGGATCTCCAGGGAACAGCTTGTCACTTGTTTTTATTTATTTACATTTTTTGTAATATTTAAGCTGTGTTTACTTTTTTAAGCTTGCTTACTTTGTAATTTAGTGAGTATTTTTTTCAGTATATTCTTTCTTTTTTTTTAATAAAGTCTTGTATTTTCAGATTGTTTTTGATTGTATGCGCCTCCTTATTTAGTTTTAGCCCATCCTCTCTTCTTCTCTGTACCATCATCACCAGGTCACTCCCATAGTAAAAAAAAGTGTACGCATAAATGCTTAAATATATAGCCTTTGTTGCATTTATACTTAGAAGTGCCCCATTTTTCTCTTGTACTGTTGATTCATTTTGAGTAACCTGGAGGTATCCTGGAGGTACAGCAGGCCCATCAGAGCATCCAGCTACCATCTGTAAAACCTTTCTAATGTTTCAAAGGTGGGCTACATCCAAATGAAACACATGCATAAACAATACACAGGAGGGAACAACAGCTATTTAACACACCAAATACAAAACGCTCTTATGCACAACACTGAAAAGATTGTAAGCTTGCGAGCAGGGCTCTCTTCACCTAATGTATCGGTTTGTCTTAGTCTGTCAATTCTCGTCTTGTCATACCCCTTGAATATATGTATTGTATGAAACACTGTGTAAATTGTTGGCGCTATATGAATAAAAGGTAATAATAATAAAAGACAAAGTAACATACATGTTCTGACACAAGGATTAGAATAATTCTTCCACTGCCTTGTTTAGCATGAGATAGTCATCCATACACAATCACGCATACAGAAGCTTTTTGAGGTGTGTTTATAATATTTAACTTAATTTACCACCCTGGAGAGTGTGTATGCTGTGAACATGTGCATATGTTTAACTGGAAAAGAATAATACAGAAAGACTTGAAATTGGATGTATACTTTTCTTTTTCAAAATGCTAAATGCTTACTTGGCTGGAAGCTAACCAAATTTTGATTCCCCACACAGAATTTGGTCTGATGGATTAATAAATATGTCTCAAGCACTATAAAGGAGAGAGCGACAATGATGGTTGGGTAGGGAACAATTGCCTTGGACTGCTTTGAGTTGTAGCATTTGACCAAATATCAATCCATCTCCCATTTATTGTGTGTTACATGTGATTTTCGATATAGCCATCAGGGGGTTGGGAGCAACAAGGGCTTTAGTAAGCATTTACTCCTTTTATATCCTTTCATTATTCCATCTATACAGTAACAGTTGGTCAATGTATCTTTGCTTGTAATGTTTTGTGAGCACTGAGCTTATTTTGGGTCACTGTACTACTGGGCATTAGGCGCCCTGTTAAAAAATACTGGCCTAAACCCAGGCATGACTGGCTTGCCTCCTGGGCTACCATATCTAACCAAGCCATGAAGTATACAGTATTTATACATTTATAAAAAAAAAATAAAAAGGCGAGCTAATACTATACTTGAATGATTTAATAAAAAAACATTCCTGGTTCTACACCTACACATTTACGTGAGGATATTTATGAACAAAATGAGAGACAGAAACCACTGAATTAAGCTTGGAAACACTACATCAACAAAAAAAAGTCTAGTGGGAGTGATTGCTCTATTAATCTGTAGCTTGTAGAGTCACAAGCATTAAACTGGAAGCTGTAGTTAAAATGTTCCACATCTAAATAATTTTCATACATCTACCGTTTTAATTATTTATATAGAGAGGGTGAGCAACCCTGACCCATTTGTTTGAAAAAGAAGGTATTGGTTATGTGAGTTTATTTCATACAAAATGCCCCCATCTGTGCATAAAAGGCTAATTATAGTGTTTAACAATTCTGTGGGTTGCACTGCCTTCCGATCTTGTAAAATCAGCACATTATGCTTGCCTTAGTGTTATTAATACTATACACTAAATCACAACATGACCATTGGCCTACATTTCTTTGCATGTTCTCCACGCATTTATTATAGCACAAATGCCATAGAGAGAGGGACAGAAAGAAAGAGACGTATATGCACCTAAGCACATTGAAGCCATTTTTCATGCTGTAAAGACTTTATAGGTTTTAATTTGTCCTGCATAAAACAGTGAACCAAAATGACTATGTACCGTGAAGAAGACGGCGAGTCCCTGTTTGTCTGGAATATTAGATTTGGTGATGTCTCAGGCTGGGTTTCATTTTCACCCATTTGTAAACATTGATTTCTCTTAGCTGCATGACAGCTTGTACGTTCTTGTTACGTAGACATTTTGCCATGGTCAATCTACATTATCATGTTATGGTCTTCAAAATAAGATACATCAGAGTGACTGGGTCTAAATTGCTGGGTGCATTTCCTCCATGGGAATATCATCCATTCCACAGAACCTTCTTAAACTAGAAGAGCCTTGCTGCCTTATTGTCCATTGTCTACTATATATACGGGATTAAAAATAAAAAATGCCCAGAGCAGAAGATGTCTTTTTATGATGTGCTATCTAGATCTCTTTCTATTCTTCCTTGAAATTGTAATGTAACCTGACATTAAATATGTTTACAGACCTTTCAGCTAATGATAACCTTCTTTGATAATGTCAGTGCTTCAGAATTAGTAAAAGTAGTTTTTTTTTTCTATTACAGACAGAAAGTAACTATTTACTTGAAAGAACGTGTAATGTAGCAATTATAATTTTCAGGAAACCCCTCCCCGTTTCAACATTATTTTAATCAATGTAACTTCATATCTCCATGCATCTGGCTACACCAAGCCTTGCTGATACAGTGTCCTCTTCTTTTTGCCAAGTTGAACTAAAAGCTAAAAATGGGAACCCAGATGAAGTAGCTAACATGGTTCTGCTCGGTCACAAAGGTGACCCACTAACCTAACACTTTTAAAGGGTAAGTTTAAGGAAGTATGGTGAGCACTTTCATATGATTTTTTTTAAAACCAGAATACAAAGGTACTTACTTTCCTGAGGTAGAAGCTTCAGCTGTGTAGCCGCCCTCCATCTCCTCCATGGTAGGGGGCCAATCAGTTGTTGGAGAGAGTTCCCATTAAAATCAATGCTGGTAGCATTTGCTGAGCCAGTACAGGGGCGGACTGGTAGTAAGGAGATCACATGCAGTGACATGTTTAGCTGAACACATCTCATGCATAGAAACATTTGGAGGGACCTCTCAGCAAACACAAAGCATTAAAGGGCATATCATGGCTGGATCGTCCCTTTAAAACAGACCTGTCACCAAATATAAATCTTGACATTCATAAGGAAAGTATAATATCTCAGTAAAGTCTTAAAATATAATATCACCCCAAATGGCAGTTGTATGATATATTCCTAAATGGAAATTAACTCCTCTTTCTTGGTTGCCTGCTCATTTGAAAATGATTGTTGTTGATTAAAACAGTGTTTTTGGAATTAGGGATACCAATCCACATGTATACCAAATCGCACACCACAAAGGCCCTGATCACTGTAACCCAGTGCACAAAGCAAGGTCCATAAAGATATGGTTAGATAAGTTTGGTGTAGAAGAACTTGACTGGCCTGCAGAGAGCCCTGACTTCAACTCCATCCAAGACCTTTATGATAAACTGGAATGGAGATTGCGAGCCAGACCTTCTCGTCCAACATCAGCGCCTGACCTCATAAATGCTCTAATGCATGAATGGGCAAAAATCTCACAGAAACACCCCAAAATCTTGTGGACAGCATTCTCAAAAGAGTGGACAGCATTCTCAAAAGAGTGGATGCTGTTATAGCTGCAAAGGGGGACCAACTTCATATTAATGTCTATGTATTTAGAATTGAATATCATAAAATTCACTGTAATGTCCCAATACTTTTGTCCATATAGTGTATTTAAAACCAAACATTATTTTAGGAAACTTTAGTAGCCAGTTCATGAATTGTCAAGAACTCCATTCTACACATAATCCAACAAAATACTTACATTATAACTCAAAACTGTCCAAAATTCAGCTCATCTCCTAAGAAGAATTCATGAAAAACATATTTTCCATTAAGGCATTAAAAACTAAAGATTTTTTCTGAAAGAAGGCTATCATTGTTAAATTGTTATATTTTAATTCAGCTCTTAGCAGCCATTTTAGTAAAGACAAAATTAGCTAATAACAATGAAGTCATGTAGTACTCCCTTCAGACATTTAACAAAGATACTGTAGATTAACGCTGCCAGCACAAAGCATAATGTCTGTGTGTTTAGATTGCAATGTCATAAAAGTCCCTGTTGGTGTAATGGTCACGTCTCCCAATACATTTGTCCATATAGTGTACTGGTCTTTGCCACAGAGACATAACGTTTGTGCTTTTTGTCTCAATCACAGAGTAAATGGAAGTTTGCACAAAGAGGGACCTTTCTTAATATTGGTCTGTTTATATTAACCATTATTCAGTAAAATAGTTCTAGCACTATATGGGTTTGTACCGACACTGATGTGATCATAAAGGATATGTACAACAATCCCACATTTTTTAAGCATAAACACAAACACATTAAGAGAGATGAGATATTTCATCATAACATTACAGATGCAGAGATGGCAGCTACTTTGTGCTAGCAGTCACTGCCAAGTCAGAGAATCTCCTTAAATTATTAATAACACTGTAGTAATAAATGCTTCTCCATACCAAGCTTTTTATTACCCCAGCTAAATAGAATCAACGCAGAACATCATCTGAAAATCAAAACGAAAATACAAAATATAGCACTCTTAGGACTAGATGTACATGAAGCAATAGTCCCTCATTTCCAAAAATTGCATCCCATAAGCAGCTATGCTTCGGACACTGCACATAACACTGTAAATAAGATAACAGTTTATATAATGTAACTTCTTTGAATAAATGACAATATTTTATATTGCTGCCTGTAATATATGCCGAGAAAATAGTAATCGTTTTTACCCTTTACTAATAGGGTTATATTTACGATGATCCATTAATAATGCGTGTTTTACTTGTCCCTGCTTTAAGTCACACCTTGGTCCTTGTGATATTCACTACACTGATTAAAGAGTACATAGAAGGGTAGAGATGTACTTGCTAAACACATTTCAACCCCTAGAATATTCTGAATACACAGACACAGACTAAAAGTGTGTGTTTTAGGGGAAGTCTGAAGAGTACATTTAAAAATTCTATTAGTAGAACTAGATCAAAAATTAGTTTTCAACAGTATTTCTTTTTTATTATTATTATTATTATAATTAATTTCTAGTTTCTACATAATATAAAGTTACCAGACAGCTGCATATTGGTAATACCCTTCTGGTAAACAATAGAATGGCTCAGTTTTAATCACCCCGACACTGAGCCTTTGAATAAGGAGCATCTATGGACGAGATGAGTTGGTTTTGCAAGCCAGCCATGATTTGTACTGTCATAAAGAATTGGCTCAGTAAGGCGGAAATGCAGGGGAATGCACCCAAAATAACAATGGCAGCCTCCAAGAAGTATGTGGTAACAGAATGAAAATAAAACAGGTTTTTGCTAATCGATATTACTTTCAAGACGAAAAATATTTTTCCCGTTGGTCTTTCCCTTTAAGGTTTCAATTGACTGTTTTATGTATACAGCCCATTTGTCTGCACACGTATTCAATATTAAAACTAATAGCTAAAGCAAGTATGCAAAACAACAACTGAAATACTGGTTATAAAGCGGTATAAATGGAAAAGTATGCTTATTTCTTCATAATATATTAAACAAGCTTTACTGAACATGGTTTTCAATATCTTGTGTCTCATTGTTTAAATATGTCACTATTATATACTACCGTATATGGTCTTCAATAAAATGTACTTTTTCTACTTTTTTTCTTCTCTCTCCCTCTACCCTGATGGCAATATATATATATATATATATATAATCCATTTTGTACAGTGCTACAGACTATGTTGGTGCACCATAAATAAAATTAAGTTTTACTTTACATGTTTCTGGATGATTTTATCTGTATTATCATTTACAACAAAATATAATAGTATAATACTACGTATAATCACATGCTCTAGAGGTACAGAAACACCTATGGAGAGACCGGCTAATAGAGCAAAACAACCTTCATTTTGGGGGAAGAGTATTTTCGCTACCGTTTCTTTACAAAATATTTCCCAACACAATATGCTGATACTTTTATAACAAAAAGCAAAAGTGCAACATTAAGATAATATTTTCTAAAAATGTGGTACAACAACATATGGGTTTTTATTTGAGTCATCCCATGAAACAAGTTATCACTCCTCTAAGGTTCGGATTTCACTCACTTTTCCCAGCTACTTTGTAATAAAAAGTAAAATAAACTCATCATAAAAACAGAGACCATTAAAAAGCCTGCATTTACAGCACTTTGGAAACATGTATCTCCAAGGCAATCAATACACTGTATGAAATATTTATGAACAAATGTGGAGGAATGAACAAACCATTACACTAATAATAACAATAACATGGCAAGCTATAGGTAAACAGAACTAAAGATACAAAAAAAGCTTATTAAGCAAGATTCTTTAAGTTATTGTTCTTCTCTTGAATCCATTCGCACAAAATTCCCCACAAGTTGCTACATTCTGAAATTCGGTATAAAATGTCTGATACATGAGAGAGGCAAACCAGTGGATCACTGGGGCAGAAATAAACAAACGTGTGGTGTTTGAAATGTTGGTCTGTATAAGCAAAAGTTTTTTAGGTGCCTTAATGAGGCATTGCAGCTATCACATGCACTCAAAGCGTATGAATACTGGCATGGTGCATTTACATCTTCGTGTTACCATGTACAATCCCCTCATTTGCTGACTAGCCATTTTGTGTACAGCTGACATGATATACGCACCTTCAGTCTGCTTCACAATGGCTCAGAGAAAGCCGCAGGCAGGGGTCTAATCAGACATGCATGCGCGGAAAGCCATCTTATTCAATTTAATGGGAGTCCTTAAGAGCCACTTATTGGCTGCTTCAATCAGCCAATCAGTGGCAGGATTGTCAGCCCACGGAGAAGATCAGGTAGTAAACAGTACTTTTTGATTCCTCTTTTTTAAACAGACCTGTCCCTGTTCCAAACTCATACAATATACTTAAATACTAATGTAGTGTTTAAACAAACATGTTGTGCATGCCACGGGAACAGCTACAACAACTTCTTGTCCCCATTTTTACACCCATGCAGACTAGGAATGTTGAAAAGAATGGAGGGGCAAGACTTTGTTGGGCTAATAAAGACATGAGGCATATCCAAAGTATAGAAATGGCTTTAATTTCACAGTATATTACTAGATAGTCACGTACTTATGGTTCACAAAATATATACAGTTTATAGACCATGTATTGATTGCATTTGAATGCTCTCTTGGTTGCCAGTAGGCAAGGGCAAAGACTAATATATTTTTGAAATGGGCATTTACACTTTGAGAGCCAAATGGGTAACCAACTTACTGTTTTATTTTGACTCTCCTTTGGCAGATTCTCCAGTAACTGGGAGAAAGTATAATATAAATCAGTCGTCGTAAAGGAAACCATGTAGTATATTTTCGCTCTACTCATCAAAACTTAAATGTACTATTGCAAAAAAAACAAACAAAAAACCACTCTGGAGGGACTGTTTGCCAAGTGAGCAGAGCTTCACCTACTGCAAGTTATAGTTTCAGCTTGCCTCTGGCTTGTACCCTTTCATATGGCTAAGTCAGATGGCTAGTTCACCTAGCCCTAGCTTACAGGAGAGTATATTCTGTAAAGCAGACCAAGCTGTTGCTAAGAGAATCATTCATTCGTAGTGTAGAATGTTATAAACGTTTATTGGGTAGCTCTAATCTGACATATCTAGATCCACCATAAAATCAGAAGAATATTTCACTTAACTTTTTTTCTTCAGACCCCATGTCATCCCTGCTCGGTACTGAGCCCCCAGGATTAGGGATAAAGTGAAAAACAGACCACCGATTCACTCAAGTTCAGAGAAACGCAAAGGTAACGCCTTAAAAATAACGGAATTATGATAGGACTATGCATGTATTAGAAAACAACACTCAAGCTAGTGATTGTCTAGTGATTACCTCTTCCCATTTGTGCTGGTATTTAAACCCAATTCTATGAAAGGTCTGCTGGTTCCCACGATAAAGCTAGCCCCATGTTCAAGGGAGTATATCGTAACCCACCATGCGGCTATGTTTTTTCCATTACTCCACATTCTCTCTATATATTTTAGGCAAAGAGCACTTCTCTTGGCATATTAAACGAAAACACAATAATAATATTGAACATTAGAATGCCAATAATGATGTGATTTGCTAATCCATTTTTATTAGGTTAGAATCTATGTTTATGGAATTATTATCCCTAATTCTAGATAGAAAGTTTACGGCATACTTCAGCACATCATAATCTGGCCCCGCACACAGGGAACTTTCTCCAGACAATGTGATTTTTAGCAGGGACATATTAAATGGTGTAACAGGAGGAATTACCATATTCACTATTATCATAGGGTCCTGGAATTCTTTATTTTTACAATGGATTGCAGGGCCCTTTAGCAAAATGTTAAAATCTAACCTTTATATCTTTAGCCAATGTCACAAAATGCAAGGTAAACATTAAACAAAACAATAAGACCAGTATCCGGGGAAAAAGTCAAGTAGTTTAATTATGTTTTTACTGCATAATTAATGCTGTACCGCATTTCCTCCACATCTGGGGTATGCTGTGACATCTCCTTAGAGGTAATCATGGGAATTGAGGCACTTATTAAGTCTGTTCAAGAATTGTTGTAGTGCAATAAGGAAATTTACAGGGAGAAGGATTTGCTCATGAATTAAATATTATCAGTTAACTGTTTCTAGAGCAGGCTGGAAGAAAATAATTCACATAAATTAAAAGCAGCAAATATTACAATTATGTGGGACACTTTCTGGAGTGTTATCCAGCCTTTCAATAATGTTAATGTTAAGCAATGTGGAAATGTACTTATTAAAGCTTGGATAAGACTTTTAAATACAAGCCTAATTTTGTTGGGAGGTATTTATGGGAAATATGGAACACGCTGCTATAATGCTCTCGGATTTAGCGAGTGATATTGGCTAACTGGAGCAAGCAGTGTGACTAGAGGTGGTGAGTGGATGGCAGCGGGAGTTATCAGAAGCGTGGCGCCCACTTTACCTGAGGCGCCATCTTGTGGCAGTCAGCTGCAGAGCGTCACAAGGAGGCCACAAAAAAAAAAAATCTGCACCATAATTATAATAACGCTAATTATGTTGTTAGTGGCTATGGTACGTTTTTAAGTAAGTAATGGAAAGTGTGCCTGGAATTTGCTTTCAAATATTGGCATCTACCGGACATTATAAGAACAGCTCCCCAAGTCAGATGGTTAATTTAGTTTCCCCATGGAAAGCCTCTTTTAGTGGTTCAGGATGGTGGTTTGATTTTAATGAGTTTGAACTTGTTTAAATTACCCTTTTCAATCTTAAAAAAAAGGAACATTTAGTTTCAAAATGAATATATCTTAAAACTGTTCACATTGTCATGACAAATATCATAATCTGTTTTTATCATTGAACAAAGGTTGACCATTAGAAAGATAATACACTGCACCCATCTGGCTAGAAATGTACACTAAAATAATTGTCCGGGCACATGCTGGAACAGCAGCTATAAACCAAAGAGATATCCATAGTTATTTAAGAAATACTGCAATTTCTGGGTTGGTATTGAATGGTTTGCTTGAAGTAAAGCATCATATAGTCATTTAACCTTGAAGTAGCAAGGACATGCATTTTTTAATTACACTAACTTTATTTAAATAAAAAAAATGTTTAAATGTAAAATAAATGTGACCCTGCCACACAAATACATAGAAAGACAGGAAAGCAGTTTCAGGAATGATAAAAACTCAGATTTATGACTGGTATAGATATATACTGGTAAAGTTATTGTTATTTAATATTTATATATATGTTAGTAGTTAATTTTTTGTATAAGAGCTTATCCTGAGAAGTAGTGGCATCAGTTTTTTGGGCAAAAAATATATTACTAAAATAGAAAAATAATAAAACTTCTGACCTGCTCAGCCAATCAACATATTTAGGCAGTTTTCTACTGCCGTAGCTGTAAAGTTCATGGAATTTTTATGATCGTTAACATACAGGGAAAAGGCAAATTGAAAAAGTCAGTTGTGCTGATTTTTATTAACTGGTTTTGGATGAAGCTTGCTTCTCTAATTAGACAATATTTATTCTGTTTAACAGTTTAAGAGGTAATTAGTAGGGGATACGTATAGCTTTTTTTCTTTTACAGGACTTTATATAAATATAGATATATATATCATATATATACTTAACTTGAAAAGCTATACCTGTTAAGGGCATAAAGATAAGACAATCGATTTGCTAGTATATAATATAAAATAGCTAAATTGCTGTTACGTGACTGTGCATAGTTATCACTAAAAGTAAATCTTGAAAAATTCTAGTTGGATGAAAAAGAGTATCCTACTGATTTTAGTTTGTTGTGTTGCATGCAGAGTTACCCAACAGTTAGCATACTTCTCAATTCTAATTACTTCCATGTAAGTGCTGCAGACATTTGTAAGTACCCAAACAAAAAGTATTTATGATAAGAAAAAAACCTGCTTACTAGATTGTGAGGGTGAAATAAAAAAAATGTAAGATGCTGGTGGAAATTGTAATGTAATGTAATTGTAATTGGAAATATGATAGATACTATTATAAATGATAGCCTTATAAAGTTATAACATATTGTGGAATTCAGAGGAATAAAATATATTCATATGCATTGTCTGGAGTTCAATTCCAAAGTATGTGGTGGACTCTAGAGGGAGTCAGAATCTCAAAATGGGTGGACTTCTCTCATGGTGTGTATCAAAATCTCAAAGTATTAAGAGGGGAATCTCAGAGAATTTGGGGCTTACTGTAAGGGCAGTTACCCTGTACCAGGCCTTGCCCAACTCCGCTACTGCACTAATACTCCTGTGTCGCTGGAGAACCCTGACACTTACTGACTAAAATGTTAGCTCATATGGGAAGTTGCAGGTTCAATTCAACAGCTAGACTTCATGGTGGGCCATCCTCAGTAAGATCCTGCTGCAAGACAAACTTGGTTGGCCCTGTATAATACATAGTTAAATCTGTAAAATTTCTTGAAAGATACCGCATCAGTTGAATTATGCATTATGCAGGACCTGCTCAACCCTTATAGCAGGAGAAACTTGCTGAGGATACTCCTTCGTCATGGACAATGAATTCAGTGACATGAAAACACAAGTCTTCTACAAACTCACCAGTTGCATTAGTAAAAAGCTTTTTTTTCAGCTAGCAAGGCTTAACAAAATTTGTAATTTATAGGCAGTGCACATTAAACTAATTCACCCATTTCTTTAATATTCTACAATTTGGTTCCTCTGCTACATCCAGAACAATGTTATGATCCTTCCCATAGCAAGGAAATATAGACCATCAAGACCAAAAAGGTGGAAATGTTTGACATATGATGATTTCTGTTTTTTGTGCAACCAGTACTGCCATAAGCAATGAAAGAAAACCATAATCCTAGCTGGAATTTTAGGGTAACACCACCCCATCCTTTATATAAACAGAACATCTGAGAAAGGCAGAGGACACAAAACCTTTCTTAAATTCAGAGGTTTCCATGGAGACGAGGGATTTAGGCTCCTGTAATTTTCACGGTCTGTTTTTAGGATGATTTCCAAAAGAAACACATTTTTCTGCCAGCTACCAATAAATATGGCAAGGTGTGCTGCAAGTTGGAAAAGCTGCTGTAACTATTTTTTGCTGATAAAAAAAGACCTTCAAACCTTTTCATTAAAAGTGATAGCCATATACCCATGCCGTAAAGAACAGCAGTATCTTGCAGAAACAGACTTATCAAGGTCAACAGAGCAAACCCAATCCTCCCCTGCTTGTTAAAATGTAAACCAGGTACATGCACTTAAAATGAATAATGTTTCACCTGAAACACAATGGCTCAGTAAATTGGTTGCTCAATTGGCTTTGCAAAGAAAAATGCGGAGGGGGGGTGTAAAAGAGTGATAACAATAAGACAAGCCAGGGGCAACGCGCTGAACTGATTAAGAAGTAGCTGATCTAATGAAAAACTGGTGCATCACTGCAAAGCATGGCCGGTAGACTATCACCAATGGGTGCAAATTATATTTCTGTTTGATGGCTCAAATGGCATACTACAACCGTGCGATCACTAATATTTATGGTATTTTTTCAGATCTGTTTACATAAGACTTGATGTAATATTGTTGCACACTCAGAAGATACATTCTGGTGTGTTTCTTGACTGGTTGGTATCCTAAAGTCTAAAGCCCAACTGGAAGTAATTGGGAATGGCTTCCGTTAATAAACTACTTGTGCAGGTAGGGAGCCTTGGAGTCCACTGTTGGAGGAGAAACCTCAAGCATGCAATTAACAATTATAAAGACCTCTGCTAGGCACGTTAAAAATTTCAATTATTTGAGCAGGAGGTGAGCAGGAGTTTAGTTACATGACATCCAGGGAAAAAAAACAAAGCAGGGGAAATATGGGGAATTCTCCAGCATCAGCCAAAAGTATCTTGGTGGGTCTGGCTGGAGTATTATTTTCATTCATAAAAAGTATAGCTACCATACCAGAAGTGCACAGGTGAGATGAACATGCCTATGAAGGAACTTCACTACACATTATGAAAGGCCACCAAGATCAGGCCAGTAAACACTCACTATTGATTACAACTTTAATGTAATTCACTTGATGTACACAGCTTGTCATCCACTTGCAGACACTTGGAATTAAGACAAGAAATCTGGAAGGGTATCTGGGGACAGGAAGAGTAAAGATCCATTATTTACTATTTCCCAAGAAGAAAATAAAGAAAGCTAGAAATGCATTTCCAAACTAACTGAGATTCATCCAAATGCACAGGATAAATAATATGTTGGTAATAAGATGTTTTATTTTTTTTCATCTCAAAGGCGTTGGTTTAAACACGAAATATTCTGAAACATTTTTAGGGCTCGATAGATCCCATTAAACCAGTTACAACTGGTAAGGAACAATGCAAAGCAAAAGATGTAAAAAAAACTAAAAATGTACAAATTTTATAAACTGATGTTTGCTTGGTTTTATATGCTGATTATGCCCTGTGGTGAAGCCCTGCTACTGCTTTAATTAAGGCTTGTAATTGTTAGTTGTTGTTAAACTTATATAATTTGTACGCCAAAGGTCAGCACAATCTTTTTAAAAGCAAACCTGTAGCATAAAACACTTTCATATAAGATATAATATGATTTATACATTCCAGATGCAAGAACATGCATAGATTGTAAAATAAATGTATTCTAACCTTCTGTCACTTACAGTAACAAGAATGCCATTGGCACAATATTAAAACAAAAGGCTGAGACGAAGGATGATGTCATTCTACATCTATTATTGGCCTCTATGAAGCGGAAGAAAGGGACAAAGGGAAAATTGGAACATAATTACATTTGATACATGTTTTGTTTTGGCTTGATAGTAACAACATTAAAATATGCAAGGAATGGTCACAAATTTCCCAAACATCCTTAGTTATAAGTGTAGGTGCACCTTAATTGGGCACTCCACCAGTGAGTTCTGAGATGCTCTGTAATGACTGCAGAAGTAGTAGAACTGGGGAGAGAATCCAAAGTATTCCACACCACCAACTATAAGGACAAATGGAAGCAAGACATTGTCTCTTGTTTTTTTTAGAGAGGTTTGCTGAAAATCCCATTGGTCTCAATCACTGTAGGATCTGACTCTCTGTTCACAGTCAGCTATATGTTGATGCTTGCCTATCTTCACGAGACATTGTTCAATGTTTCCAGCAATCCAGAAACATGCTTTGGTTTCTCAGTTAAAAGATCCAAAGCCTATAACATGAAAGTGCATTATTTGGACATGGCTTCTTGGTGTAATATAAGCCGTCTAAGAGTGTGCACTCAATTGTAAGAGAATCCTACCACTGCATCATCCTATACTCTGTAGGGCATGGCATGCTGTCATCTTAGCAGCGAAAAATATATGAAAACTGGCTCTTTTATTTTGACAAGGGAAGTAGTTGAATGTGTGGGTCGAGTTGGTTTTACCAACTATGAACGTTTTGTGTCTCTTTCGCATTTAATTGCTAAACTCACTTTATTTATTTAGTTTATTATGAAATACATTTGCCTTTCTTCATCCAGAACCAAAAATATGGCGTTAATATTCTAGATACAAATGCTTAGTGAAAAGATTTGTATTGTCCTTGGATGCTTAATCATTTTTATAAATAACTTATTATGTTTTGGAACTATATCATATTCTGCATTAAAAATGTGTATAATAGGGTTTTATGATGTGCTATTTAATTAAAAACTAGTACACATCCTGGATGGACAGATGTATTGGAAGAAAGAGTAACAGTAATTTCTGAAATAGGAGAACATATTGGCAACTATATGGGCAGCAAAACTAAATTATAATACTGATAGAAAATGCTATTATTAGATCCCCTGAAAGATGAAGATATTACTGTAAACAACAATATAAAATAATTATTGTTCTTCCATTTGTCACTTCTGTTAGCTGCTTGAATGTATGATGAATGGACACATTATCCCAGGAACTGGTGAAAGCAAATATAATATTCCAGAATAGCAAATCTCTTTCAAATGAAATTCAGCCATTTAAAATAGCTTCAAATTTGGCTAAGGGCTTGTGGTGCTGTATTTAATTCTAAACTAATTAACAAATTAATACAGAGTAGAAATTTTATTAAGGTTTATGGAACGTGTAATGATTTTTCAGCATATGGTTGGGTCAAGCATGGATCTGAGTTTAGTGTGCATACTGCAAGTCACATCTTTGTAATAGCTCTTATTATTAATAAGGGATTAAGTGAATTTTACAGGAAAATTACAGTAAAAATAGGCCAGGAAGCCAGATCTCAGTAACAACTGGAACAGTCAAAATATACACAAATATACCTATAGACTTCAGTGCAGGTTGAACCATCGCCACACATTTGGAATAAAATTTTATCCTATTGCTGAGCGTCATTTGAATTTGCTTAAACGTTAGATGTAGATCCAATCACATTTTATGAACAAATAATGCACAATAATACAAAAAGGATAATTCCAAAGGGTTCATTTATTTTTTCTTGCCACTGGATGCAAGTGTCAACATCTGGATATAGGGGTAGTCAACACAAGTTAGATGACAGAATAAGATGAGAAGCAGGAGACTGGTTCTTTTAAACATATAGCTGTATAGGAGGACCAACTGGCTATCTGGCACACGTCTGGTTGGCTGCTTCCCAAAACCACTCAATACACACCTGGTCAGCTGCTCCAGCAAAAGATCAGGTGCTGCACCGTGTGGCAACCAGCTGGACACGCAGGTCAAATGCTACTTAAGCATGAAAACGTAACATGCAGCCTCTCCTTTCTAGCTGTCGGCCAAGTGTAGTAGAGGTCATTAGGTAGCCACCGACCTTAAAATGCTAGGGCTGCCTCATTATCCGCAGTCTGGCCCTGCTGTATAGTAAGTAGTGTTCTTGCTCCCCTTGGCCAACTGTGGGTTTTTTTGGCACTCAAGTACTCAAGTTATAAAAAAACCTCTGTGGATTGCATACTTTTTCAGGAGCTGCTTTGTTAGTCTCTAGTCATGTTACATGATGCAGAAATATGATCCATTGGCTTTGTTGCCATTGCAGTAGAGACAAATTCCCCTTTTGCTCCTGTGTGTTTAAAACGCTTAGGAATAGATAACATGATGGAGCTTTATCACTATTTTGTTTAACAGCAACTTTTAGAGCTACAATAGTATGACATTCTTGGGGTGGGGTAAAGTAAATGCTGCCAATAAGCCTAAAGAACACACATAAAGTATGTTATCATTGTTAAATATTATTAATTTAAACATTTTAATCAAAGTTCTGCAGATAATGGTTTCAAGCTTTACTGGCCCTTTTGGCGGCTTCATTGAGAAGCACCTGTAGGATTTGCACCTTGTCGTGCCCCTGCTTTCAATTTACCTGTCGGCATATTCATTTTATTTTTGCCTTTCCTGGAAAATGTTCGTCTCTTGACACGCAGACAGACCATCGTGCAAACAGGGCAAATACCAGTTAAGCCTTCAACGTTCATTTAATGCTGCTTGTGCTGCGGATCCTGGCTCTTAGTGTGTGGTTGCTGGCTGGATTCATATGGTCACACACTGCAAAAGTATTAGAGTATAGTGTGCTAAAGACTGCTATATAAACATGTCGGTAATCTGCCACTGGCATTAAAGTGCCAGGGCCGATCTTAAACTCCAGTCTGCTACCAACGACCATAACCAAAGCATAAAAGCCTCACATGTGCACATGCAGGAAAAATATATTAATCTATATATACTGTTATTGCAAATAGTACATATTATGAGTCTACAGTCTACAGTTTCAGATCATGTGTGTTATTAAAGGGGGTCTCTGTTTTATCACTAGTATCACATGAAAATTCATTTTTAAAAATATTGTGCGTGGTATAATATATTCAGACATTTGTATGTGTTTTACCTTGCAGTGAATAATAGAATGGCTCAGTCCTAATCACCTAGACATCTTACAAATTAAAGTCTAGGGAAGAAAGAAATTTCATTGCCCAAACAGAGCTACTTTAGATTTGCCATTTTAGTTCAGAGTAGTGTTTGAGCAAGATTTTCCAAAAAAAATAAAAAATGTCAGTGGCTATGCAATTTGGTGGCACCCTGTGTATATGTTTTATATATGTTAAGGGGAGAGGACTCTGGGGTAGGAAAATAATCATTTGCATGCTTTATTACAGAATTCAGCTTCTCCTACCTACTTTGGAACCAGATGTGTCCGAAAGTCTTTACCTAATTAATTTAGTGACGTTAGAACCATTTAGGTGACAACTGCTTTTTATCACATGTGAAAATAAAAGTAAAGGAACACAGCTCTAATTGAAGACAAGCCATTATCCAGGATGATGTCAACCAGAAGAATCAGTTCATGTGCTTATACGTTAAGCTAATTATCCAGTCCGATATTACAGGCATTTAAAACATTTTTATAAAAATCTTTACTTCCAAGCACCTTTAGTGTCTCTGCCTGGCAGCGTAATCACTTAGTAATAATAAAATAAGAACAAGGAGAAATAGCATGTGGTTCAAGTTATAAAATATTTCCAGAAGACCCTCATGCATTTATATCCCAAGCTTGGTGTTAATTTTTAGATTTTATCCTAAAGATGTCATATTAAATATTTTCTAACCATGCTGTGCATGCAGTGCTCATGGATTGGAACCAAAACAGCTGTAAGTAAACCTAGCCATGGAAAATAACAGGCAGGAGCATTGTATGTATTTAAGCTTACTGTGAGATGGAATGAAATCATTAAATACAATATACTATTGTATAGGGCATTGAAGACTTCTATAAGTACCACAGGCAGCATAGCTGGAGATCACTGATATTCTATCAATTGACCACTGCATCTTAAAACAAGGAACTGTCCAGAGATACAGCAAAGAAGGGAGAATTTAATAACACAATCTCAGTTAGTCCCCATGACTCTCTTTGGTGTAACAAATCGTTAGTAATTGTAGTTTAATAAAATCTTCGCTCGCGCACAGGGAAATCAGTCAAGATGACTGTAGAATTGAATGATTCAGATGTTCTTCTGAAGTATTATTTAATAGTGATATTCATTTTGGGGACAAAGTTTGACATGTTCTGGAAGTGAGCTTTTACATAGAGCCAGGGGTGGTGTTGACCTTGTCTGTCATTTCTGTTCACATAAAATGTGAGTAGCGAGCTACCACTGCATGGCCACGTTAAATGCCATGGTCATGGTCATGTTAAATTACTTTGCTCCCAGTACGGCAACACTAGTATTAGGGTTCAGGTTGGGTTGGCTCACTTGGTTGGGAGGCTGTTGCTTATTAGTTATGTAAGGTGACATGTGGTCCCATCTAGTCCACCATACAAGGTGAAGAAAGCTGTAACTGAATGAGTCTGTGGTCAGGTGAGGGAGAATGTGAGTGAAGGTGCATGCAAGTGAAAACACTGGTGAGGGATAGGGGGCCACTTGACAGTCAAGGGACAGGGAGCCCTACTCTCTGGGCTAAAATGTGCCAGTCCTCTCTTGCATAGAGACCAATAAACAGAAGACTACATTCCTGACAAAGGAAAGTACATACAAATATACTTGAGGGCTGAATCCAGGAGAGGTTTGAATGTGAATAAAGACAACAGTAAAGTCTTAAATGCCCTTGGAGCAAGGAAGCATGTTTTTAAGTGTATTGTGTTGACTTCTTTTTTTTTTTTAAACAGTTCTAAGTTTTCACATAGTGACATATTAGCCACTTATGTGTTATTATTATTATCTTTTATTTATATTGCGCCAACAGTTTACGCAGCGCTTAATACAATACATAAATTCAAGGGGTATGACAAGACAAGAATTGACAGACTAAGACAAACCGATACATTTGGTGGAGAGAGCCCTGCTCGCAAGCTTACAATCTAGTGTACCAACTGTGTTATCTAGACAAACACCCTGACTCCTTATAATACTGTTTGGGGATAAACAGTAGAATGGCTTAACCATAATCACCCAGCCTCACTCACTAATGAATGTCTATGGAGGACTTCATTAGCTTCGCCATAAGGCATTAGCTCAGTGTGGTGTTTGAGCAGAGAAAGTCATCCAAAATATCGTGACGAACCACAATAGCAGCCTTCTCATTTCCATTAGACTCGAAATTGTCAGAACACTTCATATACATTATTTCATGTAACACTAGGATAGTTTATTTATAAACCCACTAATGATCACTTAAGTATTGACAAAATTAATTAGCAACCCAACCCAGGAAATATTAGTTTAACATACACCTGTGAATGCAGTAATAATAAAGAATTACTATTTATACAGTATTAATTTTAACACCATACCAAGGAAAGACATTAACTTAAAGGGACACAATACAAATACAGAGAGCTCCTCTCATATGGAGAACCACAATAATATCCAGGGGACAAATATATATACATATATATAAAAATGTGCGGAAACTTTTCGAACATTCCTCGTATTAAGAATAGGTTTAGATGTGTTTTAACAGATAAAGAGTTTTAATTAATTATGAATCAGTTTCCTATTAGTAGCAATTTTTTGTTATTAACGCTAACATCAAGCTTATCGGAATCCAAAGATATATTTTTTTGCAGAAGTAGTTGTAGTTTTATCATAGATGTTGGTCATGTTTGAGGATTTTGATAAAACTGAATAGAATCCACATTACATTGTTGGTGTAACTTCACTTTGTACAAAAATTGATCATGCAAATAGACTCCGAGCAGTAGAAAATACCCTACATAGTGATCCCCACCATACTAGAGTGCCAAATTTGTTTTATATTA
The DNA here is from genome assembly GCA_009364415.1 of Spea multiplicata. Taxonomy (NCBI): domain Eukaryota; kingdom Metazoa; phylum Chordata; class Amphibia; order Anura; family Pelobatidae; genus Spea; species Spea multiplicata. The sequence continues at coordinate 41,924 of VKOC01018222.1, forward strand.
GAATGTAGTGTTTTTAATGCCTAATTTTTTGTGTCAAAGAAATTTACATCCCTAAAGGTCAGATTCTAATCTTAAAAGAAACGGTTCAAGACAAAATAATTTTGATGAACAACTACATTTTAAAAAAGCACCTTTAAAAAAAAAACAATATCCTGAAAATATCTGCAGTTAATAAGATAGAAGTAAACTATAGGAGAAAAAGAGGGTTGGCAGGAAAACCAGAGAATAATTCTCTATCAAAAAGTACTAAGTGGTGCACATTGTATTAAAACATTGTTTTTTCAAAATATTGGCCAATTCTATTAGCGGATCAGTTCTTAAAATCCAATTTGCCCCAAAAAAGGAATGATCATTTAAAAAAGTTGTGTCTCTAAGCCTAAATAAGATGTTCATTTAAAAAAAATGAGAGCATTTTTACCTAATATGTTCACAAATGAAATTTTTTTTATATATATATGTATTCTTCCTTTCAATATATGATATACATTCTGCAATGCCCTTGTGTTTCAGTAGGACCACTTGGATATTGAGTGGAATTAGCAATTAAAGTACAGTGTTCCTTTACATTGTAATAAAAGCCCTACGCTTGAGTGTAATGAATGTTTTGGGATTCACATAGTATCATCTAATTGGAAGGGAGGTGATAAAGATCTATCCCAAAAAAATCTAAAGGGATTTACAAGGTAGGAACATTAGAAAGAGGAGAGTAAAATGTTGATTTTAATGTTTTTTTTATTTTTATACTGGAATGGAATGAATAGGGTGAAGGATAATTTAATCTTACTTAATTATATATTTGCATTGGTACATTTTGATTTCAATATATTTACATTTTCTCATTTCGAGAACACTTGCATGGAGAAGGATATGGCGATCACAGTGCCTTCTGGGTATATGTTAGGGAAGTGAAGGCTATGTGGCATGGAAGGGCCCTGAGAAGCATTATAAAAATACAATAATGGATATTTAGATGTAGGGGAATAGTGTAAATTGTTTGATATTAATTGGATGAGGAGACACTACCCTTTACTTCTTATTGTCAATAAGCATATGATCAAGTAAAGCTTTTTGGCAAAATTACCAAATTATGTATTATCATAAGAGCCTGAGGATCTGATGTGCCTTTATTGGCTCTCGGCATTTGTGAGTGCATATATCACTTCATATATCAATAATTCACATATTTCTGTATATACCGTATAGCAGCATGCTATGTTGGCTTAACATATTGTTGCTTTTTATGGATGCACTTTGCTACAAGTACACCATGAACCGTAACGTGGCATAAAGAAGGTGGCAATGCCCTATGGAAATGTGATTATGACTCTGCATCTGAAGTAAAGTGAAAATGTCACATTTAAACCAGATGTCATCAAGACATTTTCTTTCTGCTATAAAGACACATGTTCCATAACTGCAGCACCTGCTCTATTGATGTCATGATAGGTAATAAAAGCAAGCCATATTGTTTGCCACCTGACAGTTAAAATACTTCTACACCCGGGCACCTGATGTAGTGCATGTGGTATGGTAAAGGTTCCATGGATTTGGACATGGTGTTTTATTGCAAGGTATTGAAACATGTCAAGCATTACAGTATCATTATACAAATCAATAAAAAAATGTAACTTTTTATTAAACATTTTTAATAATCTTATTTCCTACACATTTTAAAATGTTACATTTAGAGGCACCTTTTGGCAAATGGTGATATATACAGTCCATTTTAACAAAACACATTCTAAGTGCCTTACCTTTGTATAATATGCTATAATTATATATATACATATATATATGTATATTAGTATACTACTACTTTCTTTTCTGAAGAAACTTTGAGATTTCACTTCCCAGATGTTCGTCTAATTAAATTTTTCAAGCAATGTGATACAGGTATTATTAAAGATTTTTTCGCAGCTGAAAACCTGACCTATCCATTTTCCTTCCTTTTGTTGAAACTACAACTGCATCTGAGCTCATGTCCATTCTTCTTACATCCTCTAAAGCTGCAAGGACATCCTAGCTTCCTTCACAAGTGTGGAATAAATTAGTGTGGATTCATAATCTGGCGAATTGAATCAAAGTGGATATTCCCAGAAACGTAAAAGTGGAAAAGGAACAAAAATACATTAAATGAGAAGAAAATTACCTAACAATTCAGCTCCTCGTGAAGAGCTTTCATGGGGGAAAGGCGAGTGCCATAAAACAAACCTTGTTTTACAATTGAAATGCTGGAAATGTAGTAAATCTCATCTGTTTTGACGTTATACGTGCCATTATACCACCCGCTGCAGATGTTTCTGTTTCTGCTAGGCCCCCTGAGATCAGTGAAACAAATTAGTATAGTATAGTAGGTTGAAAAAGACTTCAGTCCATCAAGTTCAACCTTTCACACATACCTAGTTCTAATTATGATCCACTTTCCCCTAATGCCTGCAAACCAAATCTTCATCCAAGACTCTACTGACCCTTAAACTAGGCTCACAAAGCAAACCAGGTGCAACCCGTGCTATATATTTCTGTGATGAATACAATCGACTACAATAAAATAACTCCTACAGTGTAGTAGGTCTGCCTATGGGCCCCCAGGCCAATTTCCTTACCCCCATGGCTAAAGTTTTCTGTGTTTAACTGTGCATGTGAAACTTCCATCGAGCACAAAATCCTCACATTTACACTTGAAAATTCATCTTTAATCTAGAGTGATGCAAACGTTGCTACTGGTCTGTAACTGATCTACAGTTTATTTAACACTAAAAAAAAGTAAAACTGAAATCCTACTATGACTGCTTGCTACCATGGCAACCATTTTTTTTAAAAAAAAATGTATATATGCCGACAGGCTGCTTGCTGATCTATTGTGAGATCAACTTGCTACAATGCAGGAAAACGCCTAATCCCTGACAACACGCAGGGTTCAGTGATTGTGATGTCACAGGTGCCCCTCCCACTGTAAACTTTCAAAGTAATAATGAAAAAATACACAGACACATACTTTTGTGTTAAATATGTTTATTTTGTATTTATTAAACAAATAGGCTAATAAGGCTTAATAAGGTTTAGGGGATTACAACGTCCATCACCCTCAACTAGATTGATGATGAGAGTGATGGGAGTTGCAGCCCTAGAAAGCTGGTTAACCATGGGTGCAAAAAGAACATCATGCAAGTTGAAATGTGTATTTAATCATTGTAATGTAACTTTTTATATATTGTCTACCTTCACCTACATGGCTGTGTGTGCAATCTCTATGTATGTGCATGCATATACTGGGTACATTTGCTTTGTGTTTTGGGTTGTTTTAATTTCATTTAATTTGGCATTTATTGGGGGATAATAGAGAAAAATAATATTTTTGACATTTCCACCAAAACATCATGTTTTAATGCTTTGCCTTAAACTAGGTATATATACATAACTTATAGAGAGTAATAAGCTGTTTATAATGTAGTCACATACATCTTTAAATAATCAAAACTATTTAAATTGGCAACCCCCAGTACACAAAGGGTTGATGAATCTTTTCTAAAATCTTAAAAATAAAGGCAAGGAGGCAAGACCACACAATGAACCAACATCCTAACTTTAAAAAAAATGGGTTCGACTGCTCCATCAGAATAAAATATAGGTTATAAATATATCATTTATTGTGTAACACTCCTAAAATAGCACACTAAATCTCTAACAAATGTCTTGGTAATTCAGAAAAATGAACCAAAACTACCTTTTGTACTGTTAAAAATAAAATATCGTAACTCAAGCAGCTGGAGAAATAAAACACATTTGGAAATATTAGTATATTTTATTTTACTGTTAACAATTTATATTCATCATTTGCCCTGGTGCATTATATTAGAATATTTTCATATCTGATGCTTTCGGATCCCAGAAACTCATTTTTGAAACAACATTTGGTGTTAAATCTACATATTGCACCTGAGAGTGGTAATAAAAATACTACAAAAATCAAATCCCTACAAAACACTGCCAAAAAAACACCCAAACATTCTAAATAACGTTATAAGGAGATGGTCAATAATTTTCTTAGTCATAGCCATGAGTCATACAGTCTTATTTAACACAAAAGCCACAGGTAGCCATTACCTATCATCAGTGAAGAATAGGAAAGCATAGGTTTTAATTTGCTGTTCTTCAGTCCCTGATTAGCATTCCCAGGAATCTAGACAGAGGTAATTACAAATCAATAGAACTTTAGGATGAAATATATACCTGAATAATGAGACCCATGGGTCTCTCTTTTTAACACCAATATCCTGCAAAAACGTGTTGCTTTTTTTAACCTATTTTCAATGTATTTGCTTTGCATTTTGTGGGATATGAGATCCAACTGTTATATCCCATCTTGAGTGTCCATTTATAAGGCAAATTTTATATATATATAATATATATATATATATATGTATGTTGCCGACACTGGAGCATCAAAAACTGTGTAAAAATATTGGCAGCTGAGCCACAAGCAAGATGCTTGTTTAGGGAAACTACAGGTATCTTGTAATAGCAAAATCAAATTCATAGATTAAGAGAAAAAAAACACTGTTTCATAACCAGATTCCTTCCTGATGCCTGTAAATCAAATTCAAGTATAAATTAGCATAATGCAAATTAGTATTAGACTTGAGGGCTGTATTTTTGCATACAAAGTCAAATGAATGACATCTTGAACAGTATACGAAAACGAAATGTAGGTCTTGATTTGATTTTTAGGTATTTTGTTAATATACATTTTCAAACTGTATGTATCTTGTGTCTAAGGTTAGTGAATCTACTGTATATGGAGAGCATTCATATTTATATTAGGTTTTCCAGGCACAGAGATAACAGAATTTTTCAGCTGAATTTAAGATAATAAAAAACAAATTATTTTTCCACTGATTTTATCAACAAAGCGCCCCAAAATCCTGCTGTCATCATCACATCTTGCCCTGGAATGTAGTGAAATGAATTGAGAGAAAGAGGTGGTCTGATGCACAGCAGATACCTCCTTGCATGATTAAGGTATGATGCTTCCTGCCCGATATAATTCTCACTGGCTCATGTGTACTGCCCTTGGATCCTTATCTCTGAACCAACCTAAACTTACCTTCAAGCTGGAATACTTACATATGGTTTTCTTTGTCCCCCCTGTCATATGTGGGCAATGCTATAATATTAAGCCTGCTATCATAACTTTACCTTTTCCTGCACATCTACATGAATACATTAGGATGACATGGGGCTGGTACCTTCCACCCTTGGGAGCAAGTAAAGCCAAATGCACCCTGCAGCATCTGCTACCACCACCTTAACACACAATTAGACACAGTCTGTAACACCACTATAACACAATACACTAACCCACACACTCAGTACCACAGGGTCATGCAATGCTGTGTTAGTTGAGCACATTGGTTACACTACATCCACCTCAGCTTGCCTCCAATCCCAAAACTCAAGTACATTGTACCTTACAGAGCGCCACCACATCCACTTTACGACCAAAAGCAAGTGGACGCCTGGCCATCATACCTACATGAGCTTGTTGGACATACCATTCCAAAACCGGGGCATTTATCTGCCCCATTTGCAGCTTTAACAGCCTCTACTCTTCTGTAAAGGATTTTCATGAGATTTTAAAATGTGTCTGTGGAAACCTGTGCCCATTCACAGGCACTGATGTTGGACGAGAAGGTCTGGCTCGCAGTTGGCATTGCAATTCATCCCAAGGTGTCATTCAGGTGTTCAGTTGGGTTGGATGCCATTACGTAGTGATTAGGACAATGCAGTTTTAAAATGTAATAATAATCCTTTGTTTACAGTATGCAGAAAAGAAACATTGAATCCCTGTCACTAGCAATTCAGCGGTATTACTGAAATAACATATCTATATGTACAGTATATGTTGCTTCGCTCAACCCCATATAGTTCCATTACTGCTTAACATCCCAGTGATATCACAATGCTGAAATAACAGAGTGAAATAATGAGGTTTTATATTAATTACAGTTTCAGTGCCTAGAAAGGCCGACGTAACATTTTCCTTCTTTAAAACCCATACTTGAAACGCAGAATATGCCAATAGAAGTCCACACACGTGAATGTAGGTTAAATGCTGAAATTATTACCAGTGATGAGCCTTTGCATTTTACGATTAGCACTATAACACTATGCTAAAAGCACACTGAATAATCAAGATTTTCCTCTGTTTAAATTATACGGCTCTACTAATAATAACCATTTATTTATACAGTGCACCTCTATGAATATTGACCTGTTTTTTAATTAAAAAAAAACAATAAAGGCTAATTATGCTGATCCTTTACAAATTACTCATTATTTCTTTCTGCCTTTTTTTTGATCTTTTGTGTTCACTGAACTGACCAACATAGATAACAATATTGTTTCTTAGAGAACAGGCAGCTTCTGCAGTGACAGTAGTTACCCATCTGTCGGGGTCTTCAAAGACATAGCGGAATTATCTCTCAAGATCCTCGTTGCTTCATCATAAAGTCCGCCATTCCCTGCATTCTTTCAGCTCGTATTTAACATATTCTGTTTTATTCGCTGAATAATTTTTATAACCTGTATTGTAGGGGGTTTACTACTGTCATTTCCCTGCATTGCATGTGTTACTGGAGACCTCCCGCCGGATGAATATTCCAACTGCTCCAGTTAAATAACTATTAATTATAGCCTCTGCTACAAGAGGCATGTTTGCCAAGTATGCGATCCTAGTTACAGAAAATACAATAGAAATGCTATAGGAAAATAAAGAAAGATATTATCGTAGTATTTTTATGCAATAGAGATACGTTTGTATCAGAGAACTATTTCTGCAGTGGAAGCATTACAACATTTTAGAATACGAAACAAAGCAATCAGCTGCATGGTTTATCTGCTTGACTTAAATGTGGCTTTGTCACAGACAAACAGCTGAACCGTCACAAAGCACTGGGGAAATGTGTATGTAACATGGGATGTACCAGGGATCACATCGACAACTTCTGAGCTTTTAATTAGCTTTTTTTTTTATAGTTGCTGCTGGCAAGTTTAATTCGAAATACACCTGCATACAAGTTACACAGATATAAAAAAAACATACTAATGTATACATGGAGTCAGTTAAATAAATTACAAATTGCTAAGTTATTAAAAAATGAGTCATATATATTTCGACAGACCATTTAAGCTGATTAACTGTAAGAGACCGGCATTAGGGCCAGTTTAATGTCGCCGACACTCCCACAAAATGAAAAAAACAACTAAATAAAAACAAACACGCCTCCTCCTAGGTTGTAAGCCTATTCTTGCAGCTGATTGGCTGTTTGAAGTTGTCAGTCGGTGGCAGGAAAGTGCTCACCTTGAAATGAATAGTAGCACTTGCCGCGCATGTGCATGGTGGTCTGAACAGACCTTCACGCATGTAATTTACAGAGCCAGCAGTGCAGCTGACTGGATGTAAGCATATCAGCCGAAGACATCTTCTGTACACAAAATAGCTGGGTGAGGGGAAAATGCGTATTGGGAGGATTATGCAGAATCCCCCATGTATTTCCAAAAAGAACACCATGGCAATTACATTAAACTGCACATAATAGATGGGGTGTCCCTTTAACAACACACAAATGTACACATTTGCAGTCCAATACCATATAGGAATAATGTATCCTCCAACTACTTGATAACATCTACAACAGATGACTGGCAAGTTAAAAGAATTCAGTTGTACAAATAATCTTTTCATGTTTTCTTTCCCTGTGGCTTAGCCTCCTAAACCCTTTTTTCACTAAGAACATGAACTAAAGGCAACAGTGAAAGAAATTCCCTTGTGACACACCTACAGGTAGAGCCGAGTAGCTGTTATTTTTATGAAGTCCCAGACATACCATCATGTACGATTTTCCGTGTGTCTCTCCTTTGTGTTCCATGATCCTGCACCTTTAAAAAAAACCTCCACGTAAAAAAAAGGCTAATATATGCTCTCCTTAACACAAGAAAATACATCATTTGCACAAGATTTAATAGTGACCCTTACAATTAACTAAAATAAATCTATGCGATACATACCGGTATTAACTAATATAATAATAATAATAATAATAATAATAACAAATCTATGTGAGAGACCTCCCCTTGAAAAGATATTGAAATATAGCACACATTTTAATGTGCTATAGGTATCTATACAGATGCAATGGAACTACATGCACCATGATGCTAAGCAGCAGTGTGAGCTACCTAAATATCCATTAAGTAACTATTATTCAGTAACTAGTAAAATGGTTAAGTAAATGAATGTAAATGTAAATGAATGTAGAAACAGGAATTGTGGTTATATAAGTATTCTGGATTTTTGTATATACTGTTGTGCAGGATGATAGATATAAAATGCTGGCCTGAATGTGTATCTGCTCCCCAAGGTCAGTGATAAAGAGAAAATTCTCAGCTGGTAGATTTAAATAACTCAGTCACTAGGGAGCTGTACTTAAGAAATCAGTTCATACTCTGAATTTATATGGGAGAAAATTGTAGCAGGTCACGGTTTTGCATTTTTCTTCACAGAAAGTTTGCACAAGTCTCGGATTTTGAAGATTTTGCTCTGGGGTGTTTCCTAAGGATTTCTTCGACCCCCTCCCCACTCTAAAATATACACTGCAGCTATTAAATTAATTGTGCAGCAAAAGCGGTATACAAACCCCGGGCACTGAGAACAAAGAATCTAGACAAAAACATTTAACCAAATACTCAATTTTGCTTGTTCAGAATACAGCCCAGAAATACATTTGGGAAGCATATTTGCTATACTGGAACATACTGATCAAGAAAAAAACATTAACAATTATGCCGGATGCAACCATGTAAATATAAAATGAATACATTTAAAAACTAAAATAAATATAAATTAGAAGCTAAATATCCCATTAACTACATTCCATTTAGAAAAGGGGCAAGATGCAGGGCAGCAAATATTTCAGTATTTAATTCCAATTACTTTATCATCGAGGGTAAACGGGGGGGGGTGTTACTGTCTCCTCGTGGTTCAAGGTATCTCATAGCAACAGCAGAATATTAGTAACAGTATCACTTGATTACTTTCAGTAGTATAGAAACCTCGCACAGGGAGAAGTAACAAACTGCGTATGATGCTTTCAATTATCCGAGATTGGTTCACAATGTCTGCCGAGTATTGAATGTTGGAGGATGTTACACACTGTTACAATTAACTGTATCTGTATGTGTTGTTATTTGTATAGTTGTTGTATTGTGTATGTTGTTAGCATGATGTGTACTTTTATTGATACAGTGTTCTTTGTGGTGGTACCCAGGGAGCAGTGAAATAAAAGCATGGACTGGATGGTTTCTTCAGTAGGAACCAGGGTGTGTTGTTCTTGAGGGGAAAAAAATAAATACTATGCTACAAATGGCAAGTATTTGTGTAAAACCTTAAATAGAAAAGGGGTGTGATGTTCGGATTGACCACAACCTTTGTGGTGGCTTTGCCCCCTCTAGTCACTCTAAATGTGCAGCCAATGTATCTTGGAATTTTAACAACAACAACATTGCAGGCTGAGGAGCGTCTCAGTTGGAGAGATGCTTGAAAACCTCAAATTCCAACTTTTCGTAAGGAATGCTAACAGTTTAAACAAATAAACACTGGTCGTTTTTCTTTTCATCTCAGTCTGGTCTTACATTAAAGCTTAATTAAGTGCAATTTCCACCAAAATGAGTAACTGCAGGCTAAGCTGTGTATGCCCTGCCAAAACCCAGACTGGTGCCTTATCTTCTTTTCTCGCCTTGGCTCTTGCGTTCATTACCCGTTTCCTGTGCAATGGTTTTCCATTAGTAACATCAGACTTCATCTAATGTGCCTTTGGTTTCTCTTTCCATCTCTCCAGCTCCCGATTCCATTCATTGCTCACACAATCTTGCTCACTTGCTTCTGTACTTTCTTCAACCTGATTGTTTGTCCTTTTCCTCCTCCAATACATATTTCTTCATGTACCGCATCTCCCTGCCTCCATATTGATGGAGTTTACTTACCAAACAAGGAGTATAAACATCTTTACTGACCTCAAGATGTTTAAATTCTTGAAGTTTATCTCTACATTAATTATGCATTATAGAGGTGTTGTTACAGGAGAGATTCACCAGGGATGGTCCTTGATAATGTATACTTAAATCAGTGATAATAAATATTTCATAACACCTCAACTCACCGTTTATCTGTTTTCACTCTTGTATAACAGAACAAGCTTCTGCATCACTAGGTCAAGACTCTGTACTTCCTCCTCTGATATAACATCAGTATTCTTTTCATATAAGAAAGGCTGGTTTACTCTTCAACTCGAAATTATTTTATATTCTCCTTATCTGGCTAATGAAGGCTTGTGCGCCATGTTCCTGGAAGAACTTAGCCTTGGGGAGCTACAGTATACCTCCTGATGAATGAACCACCTTTTATTCTGCTTCTGCTTCTATAGGAGGATAGAGAATATGGAACTCAAGCAGACATACACTTATCTATCTCACATACACTGCTGTTCTCTTCACTCTTACACCCAGTTACTTATTTATGATATATGCTTTTCATATAACGTACTCCATCTTAGATATCTCTTGGTCACAGTTTTCTCTAGATGACCGTCATTATAATGAAATTATGTTTTCCAAACAGTCCCATTGCCCTCTGCCTCAGTCACCCTCAACCTCTGAAAACAATGTAACCATTCCTCCTTCTGTGCGTCTTATTAATTCTTATTTTTTCCTCATTGCAAGTGTTGCAGAATCTGTAATAATAACCCCTCTGAGATTTTGTAATCTGTAATTTTGTAACAAACCTAGAAAAATGTATGCAAGTATACAATTAGGAAAGCAACAAAGTGTAAAACAAGTCTGAGATGTTCTGATTAAATTTGAGCTAAAGAATTGTTACTGTTTCAGACTAGATTTGTCTAATCAAACAAAACAAAGTATATTTGTATATACATTTTAGGCTATATCAAGGCATTAGGAAACAGATAGGTGTGGTATGTTTGCGTCTCACTGGCATCCTAACTCCCGGCATCCGAAGAACAATCCTGTGGCATTTCCTGCAGAAAATAAAACGTCTCATTTAAAAATTAAATAAGGAAATACTTCTGTCTTTGGCTATTCATATTGCAAATTCTGCCAAAAATGGATCCTGCTCTGTGTGTGTTGGGGGGGTTGGGTTATAAAGCTAAAAAGGGGGCTGCAAGCTGCCAATGGCATATACATATAATTTGATCTGATAGAAATAACGGAATGGGAAAGGAGGAGGGAAATCGTTTTTTTAACCTTTTCACTAAATGTACCCTGGTCAAAAGAAAAAAAAAACAACTCTGACCATTGAGCCAAGACTAAGGAATTAGAATAACTGTTTACTGTCTGATATTCACAGATTATACTCCCTAAGAAACTCTGCCCCATTAACATAACTTTGAAAGCAGGAAAAAAAATCTATTTCTGACTACGGAACCGTAGCTATGGCAACAGAATTCAAGAAAAGGCAATAAATATGATACTGTGTCAATAACAGAGGCTTTTATATGCTAATATATGAACACTTTTCTTGGGCAGCCTTGTTTTTGAGGGCTTCCTATGGGGTTCAGACTTGATTCAAAAGTAAATCACCAGCAATAGCAATATGTGATGTTTCTTTTTCTGTAGCAGATCAATCCCTTCTCATTTGTACATCCACGAAGCAGTTTAATGCGCACTTGGGAGCATTAGCTGTTCATTTTGATTTCATTTCCATGCTAATGTTCCACCATCTATTGGTATGCCACACATCATGTGATGGGTAAAAGTAACACTTGGAAGCGATTAACAAGGCATATTTTTCTCTTAGCAGTTTATAAATTTTGGGAACATTCATGGCAAGACATTCATTTCAAAGCTTGACTGTAGTCATAGAAATAATAAACTGGATTGAGCTAAGCTCACAAGATGGTCAATCAGTCACGCAATTAAAAAAACGTAATTGTCAGTAATTGAGGTACACAATGCATTACTTGATATTATTGCTTGGTATTTACTAAAATGCACAACACTAACTACATACATATTTATTTATCATGACCTTTGTTATTATTTAAGTTGTTTGATGACCTATATGAGCATACCACTCATCTCGACAGCAAAACAATAGCTGTCGATGCTGACTGACCCAGTTACCTATGAGACACGCAGGCAAACGGGTCAGCAAAGCCTAGCAGGGCATATGGGGGCTAAGAGAAATCCAATAAAAGCAATGTTGCTGATTCAGTGCTTTTGAGTGACATGCCATACCGGGAGACAATAACCGTGCATTTCGGTCTTTATTTACACGGAATAGTAAGAACAACAGGCCACACATTTGCCCACAGCCTTCATACATATATGCACTTAACATGTGACATTCAAACATATTGAGGTCAACATCTTCACTTCATTTAATGTAAGTTTTAGTACACTTTTGTTTGGTGATGTCAAACTTTTACATTTGAATTTTATGTTCCTGGGGCGCACATTCTAAGCAAACATGTTGCAATTACACAAGCATCAGCCACAACCCAGCTTTTAAGAAACTGACATAAACTGAGCTAATATGGCTTTAATGCAGATAAGATCTATTTATCCGTCAATCTGTCTATCCATCTACCAGATTTTGCTTTTTTTTCCCCTTGCGCTCAGAAATGCTCCATTTTCTGAAAAATGTGCACTAGCATACATTAAGCATATAAAAATAAAGTTTATAATAATCACACCAGCAACAATTTGATATAATGGGTGCTGTGACTCTTTGTCATATTAGAAATAAACAATGTCGACAAATATAATGGCAATTGATAATGTTGTTAGTAGAGTTTATTTTAAAAATGTCACATAATTAAGATTATGCATCTCTATTTACATGATTAAACGACACTCCATTTGTCTCGCTCGAGATCTTTGTGCAGGTAATATAGAGCAGATTAATTATTGCGAAGAATAAAAGAGAAACCTTCCACAGTGCAAGTACTTACTAACGATGGCTATTCCATATGTGTTGGAAGTGTTGTTTGCGGCGGATATCATTAGTATATCTATTATATGAGATATTTGAAAACCTAAAACACAGTAAATGTAGGGAACTAATGTATACAGCTAACAGTTTCCACAGCCCATTTAGTGTAATAATAAAAAGACACATTCAGAAAATGAAATAATTAGGAACATATCGTGTGCTGCAGAAATGCAGGGAATAACAAAGCTAATTTCGAAGACTGATAGACAGACAGACAGAGTAGAATTAAACCACTGATCACGTTTTTGTGCTAAAACAAGAACCTGGGAGGTTGGGGTTGAGAGCAATGTAGAATGCGAGCTATATAGAATACCAAAACCTGGCTGTTAATTAACTAGACACTTGCTTTCGGTTATAAGGTGCACAACAAAAAATTAATATTCTGCATAATTAAAGTTCTATTTATGTGGAGAAGCCACTGGCTGCCACTATTCCAGCATATTTTGATATGCGGGTGAATGCTTTCTGACAGTTTCTTAATCGTAAGAGTAATTTAGAAGAATGCTTATTTTAAGTAGGGCTAGCAGATATCACGCTGTAGCTGTAAACTGAAAGCCATGCTGTTCCACCAATTCTGTGAAATGAAGGAGTTTCCAACAAAATGTCTCACTAGAAAAAGCATAGTAATTTTGAATGTCCAAACTCTTCCCAGAAATAATCTTTATTTAAGTAAAACCTTGCCATGTTCATATACTGTATACCAGGAACCCTCATAGTCACGTGACAGTGTTAGGATTCGTACAGGACAGATACTGGATGCAGAACCGGTAAATTCCATGCAAAGGTAAATTACATGACGTGGACAAACACCTTTCCCTGAGGTTATGGTGGTCGTGGAACTTGCAGATGATCCCTAATGTCCCTTGATTGTCAGTGGTTAACACCAAACTCATCATCTCCCCATCCCTTACACTTGCTGCCTTGGTGACACCCTGGACTCTAGAATACCCTGTCTGTCTTTCCCATTGGTTTTGGTCCTTTAAAAAAACACCTTTCTTTAAGAACACCTAGAACCTTACACATTTAGGCCCTTCCTTCCATATTCCTAATCCCTCTCCTGCAATAATTATACTAGTGTGGCTGGTCTATCCCTAACAGTGGCACTTGAACCTCTTGTGTAATACAACCCTAACTCCCTCTTGATTGTAAGCACATGTCAAATTATTATGTTATATACTACTTGTTATGTCCTGTCTACCCATTATACAGCACTACAGAATATGACGGCACTATATAAAATAATAAATAATAACACAGGAGAACCGGTCATAATATGTTAACTACACAAGGGCAACTGAGTGGCCAAAAATAGGTGTTCCAAGGGCTATAAGATCATCTGAATGACAACCTTAAAGTCCATCCCTTAATGGGCCTATTAAAGGAAGTATCATTGGGGGGGGTAGGATTCACACTGTGGACCGACTGCTCTTTCCCACTGCAAGGAGTGCTGCAAGGCCTATCAAGGTGACTAGAACAGACACAAGTTTATTTTTGGGCTAGCTCAGCCCTTTGTACATAAACCCCTATAAAAGGAGTATGAATGTTTGGAAAGTGATACGTCCTTGTGCCTCGGGTCTATTCATTATGCTGTTAGTTCCGAGAATGGAGGAAACCTTTACCTCAAATATTCATTAATGAGTCGGAAGGACCAAGTAGGGCCTTCTAAATTGAGACCCAGGCCTAAAACACATCCAGCACTTCCACCATTACTCCCAATTGTGGTGATTAGGTGTTGCACGCTTCCTGTGAGATTTGCTCCCAAATAATTTAACGGCTGTCATAAGAAAGTCAGTCTGTTAAGCACCACCACGTTTCTGCAGTTCAGCTAAGACTTCATTTTAGTCACCCACCTCCCCTATGTCACAACCAGCATTTTCTGGAGTCAGGAGCCCACAGGTAGCTGTTTTTTCTTGGACAATTCTTCCTAATATTTTCCTCAATTTTTTGCCTCTGGCAACATTTTTACATGAATTAAAGACATGATTTTGTACCACAAAACTTAAAAAAGGTAAACATAGGGAAATCACCACCTTTTGTCTCTTGCGTTACACGTAGAGGCGTTCACGTAATCCTATAGATTCTGCCAAGCCCAAAAACTATACGTAACAGTGTTAAAATAATTATGGTGCTATTTCAATTCCAACAAGGGGCTTTACCCGGTGGTAGACTGAAACACTGCCTTCAACTTTGAAAAGTTGGAGCTTTTATCTTTCATTTAGCTGCTATGTTTTTGCATGTGGCCTATGCACTAAAGAGTAAAGAATCTCCATACACAGAAAGTCTCATGGATAAACAATAGACCTCTGATTTAACAAACCTTCATCAATTACAACAGTGCGGACAGCTAATTAGAAAACAATGGTGCAATATTCTGTATAAAAACGGTTTCCTTTAATAAGAACTGAAATGAAAGTCTAATTATAATAGAAGTCAGAAAAGTAATTGTGTGATTTAGAACCATCTAAATGTATTGAAATAAAAATTTCCCAATTGCATTTTTCCTCCACTATACCATAATTTGAACTGTTTGTAAACAAGTAATCCCATTGTTTTAGATATGCTCCTTTTGCTACAAAACAGCTGGATAATAACCATTAAAAACATTGCTTTAGTCCCAATCGAGTATGTGTCTAAGAGGGTCATAATTTCAGCTTCCATTCGGCATGTGCAGAAATGCATCCAACAGTGTGAAAGATGGATAAATAAATATGCCATTTCAGACACCAAGCTTGCAGGCCATTTTAGTTTACACTAATACAGATAGGTTTTATAGAATGACAAAAATACAAAATAAGCTGTTTTGTCTACCATATTTAGTTTCTTGGGGGGGGGGGGTTTAATTCAAATTTTACAATATAGACGTCATTAAGTACATTACATGGTGTCCTTTTCTGCGTTGCAGTGGTGCTAGTATCAAAAATGAGTATCTTCAACAATCTCAACCTATATATAGTAAACTTGTGAGCAGGGCTCTCTTTACCCAATGTAATAGTTCATCTTAGTTTTTCCATACCCTTTGGAAGTATGTACTGTAAGAAGTATGGCGTGCGTTGGTAATTATTCCTATGTACCATAGTTGTATACCAAATTGTCAAACAGTATACAAATGTTCTTCCCAAAGAACACCTGTGACTAATAAAAAAAACAGACTGGTGCTTACACCAGACTGGCCGCTAACTAACCCATAGAGGAAATATCATATCGGCAAACTTGGCAGCGGATGGAGCCAACACCAGGTTTTGAACTACATTAACAATAAAATACCTGCAGAAGGGGGTATCAGAGCATAGTTCGTATAGAAATCCTAGGATCCGGTCCGCACACAAAACCTACTTACACAAGCAACAACCTCACAGTCAGATGGGTTTGCAAAAGGATCAGAGTCTCCATAAAATAGGCCTTAACCACTTTATGAGAGCTGTGAGGCTCAAAAGAGGGTGATAAACCATTTATTATATATATTGTCAATTTTTGTTCATGTTCAACTCATTTCCTGATTAAACGCTGCCCACAAAGCATTTTCTAAATACTTTGGAAAGTAGTTGGTAGCAATTGCTAATGCTCCTATAATCCATTGCATGCAAAAAGAAAATCATCCACTGAGGATATCATCTAATCTGTTCATTTAATATACAGATAAAAGTTTACTTTAATTCTGAAGCAAAGCTTGTTATATAAGCAGTTTGGATAAAAAAAGGTCCACTTTGTATATATAATAATACACGTTAGCTTTTCTGCCTGTTGATTTTCAATGTTTTTCTTCTGTCTCATTAACTAATGTAGCATGCAAAAGGTGCACATTTACAGGCACAGAGCTTATGGGCTCATCTTACTAGTTATCAGCTAGTATTACTTGATTTATCTAGCGAATCTTATATATCATATTCTGCAGCTCTGTACAACTGGCAAACAGCACATAACAAGTAGTGCATCACATAAAAATTTGGACTTACAGAATCAAAAGGTGAGGAGGGCCCTGCTCAAATAAATTTACAGTCTGGAAGCTATGAGTGGTGGTGTGTGCCTTTCATTATGTACAACAGAATAAACACACTTAGTAAACCTAAGACCTTATCTCACATAGACCCAACCCCTGTTTTAAATAGACACTGCTTCAGATGTACAAATCATCACAATCCAGTGATACATTTCACAGACATGATGAGATTGAAAGAGATTAATGATTGGGTCTTACATAATCGCAAGCAAAATTACTTTTAACCATTTAAGGAAAAATAAAGAGTGCATCTGCCATAAAAAAGCTAGTGGTTAAGGCCAGTTGACAAGTATACTCATACTACAAAAATAATAACAGCGTTCGCCGAGAGTGGCGTGGTCCAGTACGGTTGGCTGCCTTGAGACCTAAGCAGGCAAGCAACAACCACTCTCTACTGCTTTCCTGCATGTGTTGGTTCCTAGAGATAATCACAAGAGATGGTAACTCGAAAACTGAGGGAAAGGGCTCAGTAGCATACATTTTCAATGGGGATCATAGAAATCATCCCCTTTCATTTAGTGTGACCAGGAATGCAGGGCTACTGAGCCTTCCTTGCTCCCTGATCACTGTGTGATCTCAAAATGCGAGATCAGGGCCAGAAACAGTTCCTTCTGCTTCAAAAACATGGAATAAAAAATACTTAGTTAATTTAAATATTTAAAAAAATGACTAAAATAAATTAATTAGTGTCTAGCACAGTTCTACAAAGGGATAAGTTTTATTAAAAAAAAAAAGTTAAAAAATATATAAATCCAAAACACATCTCTAAACAACTTATAACCCACACAGTAGAAAAGGAAAAAAAATGTTGCACATCAACACATTTAAAAAAAAAAAAATAGTGTGCAAGACAACACTTTGGCCCTTCGTTCTATTCCATTTCCAGCTGTTATAGCTTGGAAGGAGGGTACTAACAAGATACTATGTCTATGTATTTAGAATGTGATGTCATGAAAGTTAATGTTGGTGATTAAATCCTTTTGCAGTTTTAATTTTAGACCATTCTTATTCATCATACTTTAAAAAATCAGTACACAAATGTGTGGCCTTTATTAGGTAGCAGAAAGTGGATCTACTAAATTCCTGCATGTCGGATATTTTGTCAAGACTAGCAGGTGAAGTAAAAAGAGAATGCATTATATCTGACAGGTGAACTTTCAGTTTGGAGAAAAGTCTGACTGTGGTCAACGGAGAGCTGTCATCGTAACTTGAGCAGTGAAGAAGAACACAGAAATGTGTTCAAAGTGCTGTGTACATTATTTTTCGTAACAATCTTGGCCTCCTGGCCTGTATGACTGATAAAAATCACCCAAGATGCTACATTATTTAGCCCAGGATCACTGTGTTTGTAAATAAAACAACACACGTATAAATAAGAGCAGAGGAAGCACTGTGAAAAGAAAGCTCGGATTACAACACAACAAATCTGAACGACAGTACAGGTAACAGAGGCGATGGCTGCGTACTCACGTATTTTATACATAAAAAAAGGAATCCATGCGTCATTTACAGAAGATGTAGAACGGCTACCTACCTTGTCAGTTGTCTTGTGAACCTTGGATCATGTGGAGCTCTAGAGAGAATAGAATAGGATCATCAGTTAAGGAAATTGGAAATACAAAATCATCAACAATACCAACTAGACATGGTTTTGCTGCTGAGCATTATGGGGGTTGTAGTTTAAACACTGGTATTATATAATAAGTGATATGTCCCTGGATTTAGCTGTTATGGCCACCTGCTCAACTGTTCCGGGACTCTGGTTTTGGATTGCCACACTCCATGACATCAATTGTGGATTAGCCACGGCTCTCCAGTGATTAACCCCTGCCTCCCATGTGACAATCCCTCTTTGGGCCCTAAATCCCTTTGTCCCTTCTTCATCCCCTGATGTACCTCTTTTGTAGGTGCTCAGAATGTTTGCTGGATATGAGAGCAGCCATCTTGGATTTGATTGACACTCTAACGCCTCCCTCATTCCCAGCACTGTATGGCAAGCTCAGGATTCTATGTGACTGGAGGACAGTATGTATGCATTCACCTATGTGTTTGTACAGACATACATACGTGTGTGTGTGTGAGTGTGAGTGTGAGTGCATTCTGCAGATATCTGTGTAACTCTTACCAGCACAATCTGACACGACAGGAGATGAAGTGAAGCGCTGGCTGCAATCTCTTCTCACAATCAGTTAAGACAACAAAATAAAACAACAGCAGCTGCATTGTCTTCCTCCTACATGCATGCTGTGCAGACGCAGGGCTTGATGTCAGGGAGACGAGGAGGGGAAGGGAATCAGAGAAGCAAAGAACTGCCTTAGGGGAGGGGTCTATCCATCCTGACACAGCACGGAATACCTCCGTGCCAACCGCATCCAGCTTGATGCACAGTAATGATTGACAGATAACAGGGAATGATGGAGTAGGGGTCATTCATAAAACTTTAATAACGGTGCCAGAACAACATATAGGTGATGTAATGTAAATAAAAGAAAGTGGAATTTTCCTGACAGGTGTACTTTTAGGTGTCCCGATTTGCAGCTGATCATCCTGTGAAGCAGCCAGACCAGAGTAGCAAAATTACTGTCCGCTGGAGCTGCCTCACAGTCCAACATCCCCTGGAGCCTTAGCCCAAATTGGGACACCTGTGTTGGGGGAGAGGCCGGAGGCAAGGAATGGATGAGGCTGCGACAGGTGGGCAGTGCCATGGGCGGGACCACCAGCCCACCTAGCTAGACACGCTGGTCCAGAGCATTGCAAGAGACACGTGGGAGCTGCAATGGAAGTGCTGCAATAGCACCTCTATTAATTGTACAGCTTCCTTGGCCGATCATGACAGATCAGAGGATCTCCCCAACTGGAAAATGGGAAGGTATGCTGTGTGTGTTATGGTGAGTGACTTTACACATGCACACACACACACACACACCACTACAGACACAGATCCACCATGTATCACAATGATATGTGTCCCTGCATTAAATATAAGTGTGCATGTGTTAGCATGAGTGTGTAAAGTGTGTTTTACTTGCCTCTGGTCATGCTCCATCTAGAATTGGGTCCTGGCACCTTTAAGAGACCCCATAACTCAGAGAAGTTGAGGGCAGCACATCGCTGCCAGTTGTGCTACCTCCATGCAGTAGCATAGCACAACTCGGGAGGGAGACCCCACGTGCAGCCGGTACCAGAGCCACGGAGGGGTGCCAAGTGTCAAGTCGGGATCATGACACTTGGACACTCGCCCTACTGCCAGCCTCACGCATCAATCAGCCACAGAGATCACACGTAACCTCAAGTCTCTCTCAGACCAGAACAGATGACACACCGCCATCAACACTATTGGTATGCACATTACAGCTGGTCATACACACAACTGTCAGCCACATAGATCGCACTTTACCACTCACAGAAATTACTCTAAGCCACACAGATCACACTAAGCCTTAGGTCCAAATTCTACAGAAATTGCCTATTAATACCTGCATCTAAGGTCCTCCAGCGAGAACCAATCAGTGACAAGTAGAGCCTTGTGATCATTGTGATGACCAATCTCAGCAATTGCATGACTGTTAATACAGATATTCTGCCCTTCTCCTCCATCTTTGTGATCTGGAAAAGAGAGAGAAAAAGTACTGTGTCAGTCATCAAAAATTAATAAACTGCAGCTATACCCTTTCATCCCCATACCCTTTAACCCTTCCATTGCCCCTCCCCCTGATGGTTTTTGCACAGGCACAGCAACACAGGACTAACACACTAGCAGCCAAAACAACACAAGAGGCAGGAGGAAGTGAATCTTTGCTGTTTAAATAGCCTGAAGGCGCTGGCTGTTGGCTGGATAATGGGCTGGTCCAAAGGAGAGTAGCCGTGGTAACTAAGGAGAGTGCTCTTTAGCTCTGGCAGTGAACAGAAAAAGTGGCAGTAAAGCAGCCAGACCATAACAATATCCCTCCTCAATGACCACCTCCCTGTGGAACAGGGCTAGTGTGAGAGGAAAACGTGTGTGAAAGGCACGGAAGAGAGCGGGACCATGGACATCTGGGGTGGGTACCCCTGATCTCTCCTATGGACCATACCTCCAGTGGACCAAATAAAGCAGCTGGCCAAGAACCTTGCGGGAATCAACGTTTAACCGGACTTCATACTCCTCAATGTTCCTTGTCAAGCTGAAATCAGAATATTGCTTAGGCAATTTGGGAGCCGAGGATGTGCTTAGCACTCGGACAACTTTGTGTGGACAGGTGATTGCACACTCGGAAGCCCAGGACAAAATGTTGGTTCTGCACCAATCTAAAACAGGATTGTGCTGGATCAGCCATGGGTACCCAATAACCAGGGGTGGAGGTCGATAGCCAATGGTGCCATATGGAAATGCAGCCGAATGGAGTGTTTTCCGCAAAAACACAGACCATAAATTGACTCCAGAATTGACCAGACCCATAGTCTCAACCAACCTACTGTCCCAAGAGAGATTGATAGCAAACAGGGTTTCCTAATCTGGGAATCCGTGGATACAGAGAGGCGACCTAGAGTCAGTCACCTACAAAACCCTAGGTGCAACCATTTCCCAGAGGGATGAGACAGGGCATTAACAAGTGTCCTGCTTGCCCGCAGTACTAGCATAGACCTTTCCTCCTCAACGGAGTTCTTCAACGGACAACAGGCTTCAACAGGTGACGCCCGACTGCATGGGTTCCACCCCCCCCCCAGAGGAGTCTGAACTGGGAAAAGAGGGGCAGATGGGATAACGAAACTATGAGTCAGATGGACAGGAGGCCTCCACAGGCTGTCCCTTAAGGATGGACTTTCCCGATTCATGTGTTGATAAGGATAAAATCCAAGACCAATTCTTCTGATTCCTTCGGGAGGTCCCAGGCTGCTATCTCATCTTTGATCATATCCAAAAGCTTATTAGAGAAAGCAACCACGAGAGCTTCATCGTTCCATCCTACCTTGGCTGCTAGGGTACAGAATTCAATAGCATCATCTGAAATCATCCGTCTACCCTGCCAAATGAACATCAATTATGTGGCAGCCGAAGTGTAGCAGCCCGCCACATCAAAAACCTTTTTAAAGGATGCCACTAACTCTAGGTAGTTCTGTACTGTATGTTTTTGCATTTCCGATAGAGGGTTTGCCCATGCTAAAGCCCAATCAGAGAGCAAGAAAATGATGATGAAGCCGGCCTTGCTTCTGTCAGAGGGAAAGGCCTGGGGTACCATTTCTGTGTGGATACACATTGCTCTTGTGTAATGTTAGGAATCAGGAACAAGACAGACACAAAAATATAGTGCAAAACACCTTTATTGAAAATAATGTAAAGAAGGCAAAATGGTAGTCTAAAAAGGTAATTCAAAAGACAAGCAGGGTGAGGGAAAATTTTAATTATCAAACTACACTAGTGGAAATGAACATTTTTTCCAGACAATTGTCGATACAGAAAAAGAAAACAAAATGTTACCCTTGAAATAACAGTAACATGCTTGAAATCCAAGTCTCTTCCATAGTCATTCATTAGGTCACATGAAAGACTCAGTGTCAAGTCAACATCCAGCCTCTTGAGTCTGAACACAGTGACCCAGAAATTTGGAGTATGGCAGACTAGATCACTGTTTTGTAACATAATAGGACTCAGTGTGAAAATTGCCACATGGCATCAATGTGGAGAGCAGAATTCCAGACAGGACTATAATGTCACAGATTACAGAAAGGTTATAAAAGTATTTTGCAATGCCATACTCGATACCAGTCTCTATAGGTTGCCTTGACTACAAAGAATTATAGAATCTGACAGGTAAGAACCATTTTAGTATCACTATTATATTTTGCAGTAAAAAGCACCCACTCAAGTACATATAGCACTTCAAATATGGCGCTAATTAAATTATGGAGCAAATTAAACTAATGGAATGTTCCTCCTGATTGCAAGTACCAACAGCAATGCTCCCTACAAATATGTGGGGTTCAGTATGAACAATGACTCTGATGCTCTGGTAGTTATAATTGCACAACGTTCACCCTAATACACCATACTGCATGTGTCACATGAGCATACTGGGGCTCCAGCCACCCGGAGCCTGCCCTTGTGAAACATGGCCAGGACTGCCAGCTGATGCCGGCAGGTGGTCCCTCTGATGCTAGGGGGAGTTCAGCTGATGGGCAATGGGCAGGGATTGGGGCATGTCAGGACCCCGTGACCTAGAGGATTCAGGTGTTGACCCTTTGAACCGGAGCTTCTCCCAGAGATCTCCGGGCCAAACCCAGAGAGTTTCCAGGTACATGAGGTTCTGCTGCTATTACGTGGGAAGTGGCATCACAGGACTGTGTGCCTACAGAATGCCTCATTTCCACCTCTTTTCTGAATGCTAGCACAGAAGCTTGACTGGCAAGTAGCATTGGAACTGTGTACACAGTATAAGAGAGACAAGCGAATGGAATCTTGTAAGGTATTATTCTTGCTGAATTCATTGAGGGGAAGGAGTTCAGACCAGTTAAGAAAGGCCCGCACTTATTGTTCCAAACTTTGGTTGGCATGCTCAGTTCCATTAGACTATGGATGGTAGGCGGTGGAGAATCCTCTAATTTTGAACAAAAGGCTTTCCTGAATCGACAAATGAATTGAGAACCACGGACGAAACAAGCTCTCTAGCAAGGCCATGAAGTCAGAAAATGTATTTAATAAATTCAGCAGCAAGTTTGGGAAAGGTGGGAACTAGATGTACCATTTTAGAGAATCTGTCTACAATGGTGAGAATGTAGTATAGTGGTTGGAAACTTTCAGGACTATAATAAAGCCACAGCAATGTCCAGAGGTGATCAGGAGCAGGCAAAGGTAACAGGAGGCCATGAAGAAGGGAATGAGGGGATTTAGTAGTAACACAAATTTGGCAGGAAAGAACAAAGTCTGCAATATCCTTTTTCCAGATTGGCCACCAGAAGTAACAAGCAACTATGGCTAGTGTGTGTGTGATCCCCGGATGGCCTGCCGATTTAGTAGTATGGCATTGGGCCATGACTTCTTTATGTCTTTAGGACATCAGCGGTGAGGACATTGTAGTGATCATTGATGTGATGATACGGACTGGAGAAACAATGGGTTTTTTTTTCTGGAGGTCTTCACAAGAGAAAAACATTGTGGACAGGGCATCCGCCTTAGTGTTCTTTGCATCAGGCCTGTATGATATAATAAAATCAAAACGGAAGAGGAAGAGCGTTCATCTAGCTTGTTGTCTGTTTAGTCACAGATGTATTGTAAATTCTTATAAATTCTGTGAAGATAGTGACTAGCACGTGGGACCCATCCAATAAATGCCTCCATTCTTCAATGGTGAGGTTTTAGAGAATCTATCTGGTTGGGGCCACTGCAGAATGGCAGAGAATTTATTTAGTTCCAAAATCTATTTTGGAACCAGAAGCAGAAAAAAATGAAGCCCAAGAAAGCTACGTTAGACACCTAGAATTCACATTTCTCAAGTTTAGGCACTGCAATATATTATGTATATATTCCCGGTGTGAATGGATCAAAATATTGTCTAAGTATATAATGGCAAAGTCCTGAAGATAATCACGTTTAGGAATGCTTAAAAAACACAGCAGGAGTGTTGCATAATACAAATGGCATCACAGTGTTTTCATAATGCCCAGCCCTGATATTTTCCCATTCACCAACTTATTCTTATAAGATTATAAGATCCTCTGAGATACAGTTTCGTAAAGATGCTAGAATGCTAGAGTCTCTCAGAAAGGGTCAACTGCTTGCAAGAGTCTAAACCCACTACTGCAATTTAGTTGATTGGTATCAGCTGCTGTAGCAGTTACTGGGCTTAAAAGAAACATACCTTCACCTGAACAGGAGGTTCATTTGTGACTCTCACGCAGGGAGTGTCAACACAAAGCAGCCTTGATTTATGTTTGTTTCAAAGCTTTTTATTTTGTCCTTAAGTGGAGGAATAAGTGGCAGTGAGGTTTTGTTATATGTTTATATGTTGTATATTTTATGTCACTGTGAATGCAACAGTGTTGCATACTTTGTATGCTGAGGAGTTGGGAACTCCATACAATTGAAAATAAAAGACTGCAGAAAAGATATACTCTTGTTCCATCCAACATGGTCCACTCCGTTACAGAGGGGTAATGGGTAAGTGTTTTTGATGATGACGCAATTCCTGCCCCAACAGGCAATACAGGCAGCAAGGTGCCATCCTTCTTGATGACAAAAAACCTGGGTGCTTGCAGAAGAGATGGAGCAGCGAATGAAGCCTTTTTACATTTCTTCTTAATGTATAATTCCATTGGTGCGGTTTCAGGTGCAGACAAATGGAATACTCTGCCACGAGGAGGCATAGTGCTAGGTAACAGGTCAATAGGAAAATCATAATAATAATGGGGGGCAATTGATCGGCTTCCCTCTTGCTGAAATACACAGAAAAGTTACTGTAAGCAGCAGGAAGTTGAGCGTTATTAGTAGACCGTGAGCCTTGAGATGGAAGGCAGACAATTGAGGTGATATTGCTTGCTTCAGGTGGTAATCTCCCCCTTTTTCCAGGCTATATAGCCAGGTATGACCCAAACCCTCCAGCTGATGACCTTCAGTGTCAACCATTTTGTGTGGAGGGCCTCCACTAGGGTCTAAATAGGCACAGTCTCTTGGCAGGGTATAATAGGTGTCCATTAATGGCCTCCACACTCAACCAAAGTAGAGGGGGGGCATTAATAAAACTCTACATATACCTTATGTATATATATATGTTAGGCATGCATTTTTAACTACCTAATATGTGCTTATCTCTTTGAAGTAAAGACCATGATCGAAATATGATTTCAAAATAACAGCTGAACTGACAGTTATTTATCAGTCTTTAATAATAGACCCTGCTGCCAATATATATATAATATATATATATATATATATAATATATATATATTAGACCATGTTGCCAATATATATTTGCCACACTGACTGTCAGTGCACTCTTCCCTCTTTCTGTCCCTACCGTGTCAGTGAGAGGTCTTCTCCCCCCGTAATCATCACCAGGGTCCCTTTGTCCCCTCATTCACTAAGCCACACCTCTCTTTTACTTACTTCCTGTAGTTCAGGTATAGATCAAATAAACAACAATACATGTAAACAGCCAATGCGTGTATAGATCAACTGAATAAGGCATAAATACCCTGTATTTGCAGGTATACATAAATAAAGAAAGCCCCAGGCAGGAGTATGGAGCAGGAGGGGCGCATGATTGAGCGGACAGCAGGCAGCCCTCTCCCCCTCCCTTTTTCCTGTCTGCTGAGTCATGTTTAGGGGCTGTCAGTCAAGGAATGATTGACAGCTCTGAGCTAGTGGTGATAGGAGTGTGTCATCCCGGTGGGCTTTGGGGTGGGTGACCCGATTAGGTCACTAACTGAATTGACCTGGGAAACCTTTCCCTCCCTCCCGCCCCATTTTTATGTCTCTTTGCGGTTGGTTATTGGGCTGGCATAGAGCAAGTGTTAACCACCTTTAGGTGTGGTTTGACTCGTGGTGCACAGGCCATCGGCCTAAGTGCAGGACGCTCTTTGGGCTGGTGCCTTAGTGAATCCAGTCATGACACTGTGAATCCAGTCACTCCACAGTGTTACGGTTTTACGCCTGTGCCAGCTGGGTCGGTGTAGTTTACGGTTATGTAAGTGGTTCTTAACCATTTAGGTGTTGGCACTTTGTAGCCTTTTAGATTTCTTGCTAACACTTGATATATTTAAGGCTTGCACGTATTTACAAGTGGGCCATGTGGTGCGGCACGTGCATTGCCTCCTTTCTCAGTATCTACCCCCTTCTCACTATCTACCCCCTCTCTCCTTCTCACTCTCTACCCCCCCTTCACTCTATCCACTCCCTTTCCCCTCTTTATAGTTCACTTACTTTGCAGTAGTCCTGCAGTGGGAGCGCGAGGCCTCCGTCTCACTGCTCTGTTGAGCGCCAAGACAGAGGCCTTGTGGAGGAGAGTGAGGGGCGCCGAGTGGTTGCTTAAAACTTATTCATGAGCAACTGATTGGCACCTCCCTCTCTCCTCCGTGTCAATCATCCCTGCACAAAAAAAGGACCGCATTTCAATTGGGGGGGCACACGGGTGGCACAGCATGATGTAGGGGACCCCCTCTGTCCCCTGCCGATGCCACTGGCTCATGACTCCTCTGAGACCCAGGTAGGCCCGAATCAGGGGCAGGCAGTCTTTAACCCAGGGCAAAAGGAGCAATCGTCAGGGTCACAACTGCGACCGTGCCTGGGTGGCCCCCACGATGACTTCCATATGGGCCTGCTTACCTCCGCACACTGTGCGAGCAACGTCTCTTGTACTATCAGGGGATGCAAGAACCCAGTGGATGCACGCCACATTATGTCACATGACCCTACTGGGTTCCCGTTTCCTCCGAGCAGTAAAAGAGAAGTTGTTTACAGTGTGTGAGCAACGCAGATGTAAGCTACCAGCCAATGCAAAAGTCAAATGCCAAAGAAAAATCTGCAATTCAGATAGTGGGGTGGGGAAGGGTGTATGCAGGGAAATTGTTGGATCACAATTGTAAATTAGATGTACAGAAAAAATAAACATGCTAATATAGAAACATTATTTTCATGTCACCTCAAACATTCTTGAATCTGCAAAAACCTAGTATTCCATGGTCAGGTGAAATCAAGTTGACAGTGTTCTTACTGTGATTAGATAGGACTTTATCCAACAACTCTGATTGTAAAGTTCTACAAAATCTGCTGACATTATATATAGTAAAAAAACGTAATATAATATGCACCATGATACTTAAACTAGAATAATCCATTAGTATGCTCAACATACATGAAACATAAACTTCTGCAGAAACTATTCTATAGGTTTAAAAGAACATACTCTTCCTCATTTGGACCATATAAACCATTCCACCTTTGTATCCAGAAAAGAAATGTAGGGTTCATAACATTCATTAAAATATAACCATATTTTATGGATAATAGAAATTCGTGGTACTTTCAAACAACATTTTTGTTTCTATGCCTGACGAGGTTAGTATCTGTGTAGGTTCATGTAAATCTCTGGTTTTGCCTCAGACAATATTCTGACCTTTGGAGCCATTTCTCTTACAGTTATTTTATGCTGCAGGATTTTACCCATGCCTGAAATCTTGTTATATGCTTGAATTCAGGCATCATTGACTTTCGGATTCAGGCTTACTGGTCAAAAACAGCAACACATACATTGCAGTAATAGATTTCAACACCAGTATGTTTGATTTTCAAAGCCTCTGGCACTAGTGTAACAAGTGTCATCATCCTGCTTTAAAGTTAGGCAGCAAACCAGGGAGGTATCTGCTCACACCAAAGTCGCAGTCAAAGTTTTTTTTTTTTAATTATTGTTTTTGCTAGTTTGTAAATAGAGAATGGTGTACAAATATGTGAGTGTTAGGGAATACAGCCGCTCAAAAATCAGTAGAAAGAGATCTACAGTAGACTTGTGCAGAGCAAGCAGAATCGATTTGGAGGAAGCTTTGTTTTCCACATTCTTTTTACCAGGAATTTAGTTTATCAACCACTTTTTTGATTAGGAAACACAATTCAATTCAGGGGGAGTTTAAGGGGGAAGGTCCCTTTGACTCACTTTTCACCTTTCACTTACAGCAGCACAAGGTTTAGGAAGAGATTCAGATTTTGTAGTGCAGGACCACCAGCAGCACTACACCAATGGATAGGCAGTAGACACACATCCAGAAGCATGGTGGAATGCATTGGACCTTTGGACTATTTTGATGAAATTATCCCTCAGAGTAAAGAAGGTGATGAAGATGGTAAATGGTGAGGTAAAGAGAAAGGGAGAGATAAAGAGAAAAAGGGAGAGAAAATAAGGAGAACAAAGAGAGCTGAAAAGAAAGAGTGATAAAGAGAAAGGGGTAGATAGAAAAAGGAGAAGAGATATACAGAAAGGGGAAGATATAAGGAAAAAGTGTGAGATAAGACCTGTGCAGCTTCCAACATGGCTGTCTCGATTCAGATACACATGCGCACACGCGTCTAATAATTATGCTGTATGTCTTGACTTCGATTTATCTGTGAAACCCGTTGCTGAACCCTGCTCATCCTGACTTGGATTCTGCCTGAGCATCCATGTACCTACTTTTGGATCCACCTGGCGCGTCAGATCCCTTCGGTATGACAGGGAGAGAGATGAGGCGTGATAATGAGAAGGGGAGAGAGAAAGAGAATGAGAGATAAAAAGAAAGGGTAGGGTAGGAAGATCAAAAGTACAGAGATAAAAAGGGATGGATAAAGAGAAATGGGAGAGATGGGGAAAAGAGGAGATAAAAAGTACATAGATAAAAAAGGGATGGATAAAGAGAAATGGGAGAGATAGGGGAAAAGAGGCGATAGAGCAAAAGGAGGAGATACAGAGAAAAGTGAGATAAAGAGAAATAGGATACCTAATGAGAAAAAGATAGGGGAGATACACAGAAAGAGATGCGATAGGGAAAAAAGGTTGAGGTAAAGAAGAGGAGAGATAAACAGAAAGGGGAGAGATAAACAGAAAGGTTTGAGGATTAAGAGAACAGAGAGAGATATAAAGAGAAAGGGGAGAGATGAAGAGAAATGAGAAAGATAGCGAAAAAGGGCAAGATCAAAGAGAAGGGGGAATAATGAGTAAGAGGAGAGATAAGGAGTTAGGGGGGAAAATAATGAGAAAGGGCAGAAAAAAAGTGTTTTGTGTTTTGAAAGTGTTCAAGTATGTCTAAGGTCAAGTACATGTGTGGATGCAAGGGTAATCTAGGAGGTTAGGAGGGCAAGTGTGAATGTATGTTTGTATGGGCAGGCATTTGTAAAGGTATACATCGATCAGCCATAACATTATGACCACTGACAGGTGAAGTGAATAACACTGATAATCTTGTTATAGTGGCACCTGTCAGTAGGTGGGATATATTGGGCAAAAAGTAGACATTTCATACTCAAAGTTGATGTTTTAGAAGCAGGAAAATGGAGAAGCAAGTCTGTTTTTATGGATGTTACCTGTCCAAGTCGGATTTTCTATGAAACATCGTCCTTTAGAAGATACTGTACAGTCCCTTCTTGGGATCCAAATTAATCTATTTTTGTGATGTCCCTCATTGCTAGGAGCTCAGAATGTTGCTGGGTATGATTGTGTCACAACACCCAAATCAAAACAATGCATGTAACAGCAGAATATGTGTTTAAAGATTAAATTGTGTGAATAAAACATTAATTTCTTATGTCTTAATATGTCACTTATTATTGTACTAATAATAATTATTACCATTACTATTATTATTATTATCTTTTATTTATATAGCGCCAACAATTTACGCAGCCCTTAATACAATACATATATTCAAGGAGTATGACAAGACGAGAATTGACAGACTAAGACAAACAGATACATTAGGTGCAGAGAGCCCTGCTCGCAAGCTTACAATCTTGAGGGAATGGGGCCTTTTAACTCCCTATATGACAGAGTGGCATATAGGGGATATAAGGCCAATTCTGGGGCCAGAGTGGCAAGCCTGGGGCAGATGTCCATAACTGGGGGGGCAGTTGTAAAAGTAAAGGAAATTTAAACTATATTTTCTGCAAACAGGCTTTTATTAAATATGAAAAAATAGTTTACACGAATTAATAAAGAAATAAAAGTTTCTTACAAGAATATCGTGAAGAATAATGTGATCACTTTTCGTTCCACTTAATAAAATGGAACTTTTTCATCTAAAAATGTTTGCAGTAGCAAATGTTTTGATTCCATTATGTCTAATGTATTTCATTTATTAGGGCCTTTTAACACTTTTGCTTTCTGGCATTTTAATACAAATAATGTGATAAAAAGAATGTTTTGGCAAATAGTGTGACTCTGGTATGTATAAGGGGTGCATGTGGGTATAAGAGCTCGGCCGCAAGATCTATATGGGGCTGGTCTACAAATGTTTCCAGGGCTGCTTTTCATTCCCAGTCCGGCCCTGGAATGGGGTGACAAACATAAGGCACAGAGAAAGGGTGAGAGGTAGTGTAGTGGTTCTTGCAGCTAAGTTGGTATGCTTCTCTGAAGAAGTGGGTTTTGAGATGCTTCTTGAATTTTGGGAGGGAGGGTGAATGCTGAAGGTTCAGTGGAAGAACCTTCAGCATTCCATAATTATGACCATTGCTATTATTATGATTACTATTAATAATATTTCTTGAACCAGCCTGTTCTACAATACAAAATAATCATATAAGACATACATGAGTGGATTACCATCTACTTAAATAACAGTATAAAAGATCACTTGCTCTGCGGTTTGGTTTTCAAAGATTTGTCAATAAACATGACCTTTAAGATGTGCATTAGGAACTATATCAGAGAGCAGTCTGTTCAAGCTCAATATCCAAAACATTTTGAAATGTTTTGCAAACATCATTTTTTTTCAGGCATGGTCAGTAGAAAGGAAAAGACAAAATATAGTAAAGCTGGAATATACTTAGCTGCTTGGTCTACCACAGCCTGTACGAGCATACTGCTGACTACTTAGAAGTTACCATCATACGTGATGTACGTGATACGTGAATCACAATGTGATTAGTAATACATTAAAAAATAATTTTTTAATAATGGAAAAAATATAAATAGCTAAAAAGGAATTCTAAAAATGTGGTAACAGTTAAAAATAATTGTGTAGTGATGTCACCATCAGGGGAAGCATCCCATTCCAACAAAATGTAAAAAAAAATGTAAAAAGGTTTATTTTTATGCGCAAGTTTCAAAATTAGCGTTGTATCTTCCCAAATATCCTGACATGGAAAGAGTTAACTGAGATGACTCAGCTACAACAGACCAACAAATTAACAAATTTTAAATAAATTCTAAGGTTTTGCCATTAGTTTTCATTTGTTTCATTGGGGACCTCTTGTTATCTGAAATTCTTATGAAGGCACAAAATTGGAAAAATGCTTACCCAAAATTGTTCCATTCACAGTAAAATTCAGGAAACCTCATACAAGATATTCACCATGTGGTACGGTTTTTATACACTGCACAACAGATTTCCCAAACCAGGTTAGGGCTGGAGGGTTCCAAGAGACAAAGGAGACTACCAAGACATTGGTAGAGATGCCCCAAGATACATCCCTTCTGGTCAGCAATAAAAAAAACTAGCCTGGAGGTAGATCTCCATTTTACCCCAAGACAAAATATAAAAAGCATTTAACGCCTTAATCCTTAATGCTGCAGGAGTTAGTGAGGTGACTAGAGGCTATACAGGGTGTGTAGGACCTGGTCCACATAGCCAGAGGGCAGGGCCAGAGAGCAATGATATGGCTTGGCTGGAGCATATTCTGGAGCACTACACGGCTACACACATATCGTCTTGCACTGGACCAGAAAATTGGACACCATAACTCAACATATGTCACACTGAACATGTCTATAAAAAAAGATTAGATACTTTGACTCTGTTTGCATATAGAGTTGTTTTGGTTTGGTTTTTATTTATGATATCTTTCAGTTTTTCTGAGTGTTATGTCTGTATGAATTTGCTATTCAATGCTTCTTGATTTTCTGCATAATCCCTACTGCCTCACCTGATGTACATGCAAAACCTGAAAATAAAGAGAGTAATAAAAGGATTTTATCTTATTTTTATTAATTTCAAATATCGAAAATAAATAGTAAAATAAACAAAAAACAAAAAGAATAGAATAATAATAAAATGTACAAATAGAAGACCTATGTAGTATAATAGTCTGTTAAACGTTAAATAGACCATACATTGAATTGATGAATAAAACTGTAAACATATTATAAAATTATCCTAGAATATGAATAAATTGTTAATATACATGGGGAACCAGAGGAGAAAAAAAAGCCGGAGATATGTGCCATTTTGATTATCAGATCATAATTTCGTAATCCAGTCCTCATACAAAGCTGTCCTTCTTTTCTGCGCTAGACTAACCCATCCAAGGCCCTTCTCCATCTGAAACTTAACCTGATTTTTCCAATGTAACTGGGTGAAGGTTTAGGATTTCAAGGATTTAAAAGAACAAATCTGCTTGGATTTCCTACCTGCCCCCCTTATAAAGACTGTCTGTACCAATCAACAAAAAGCAGCTCCTTGATCAATGGGAGTAACCTAAGGCAGAGATGAATGGGAATAATGAATCACTACCCATGATGTAAATTATAAGGACATGCTATTTTCAGGCCAAAATAATGAGAGGTAAAAAATAACCTCCCAGTACATCGCCAGTGCTTACATATATACAGTCATAATTTTTATTTGCCACAAAACTCAGTCAGTGCGTATGGAAAGAAAGAGCATCCAGAGGGTTAGAAGGCAGTGCAGCAGTGCAGCAGTGCAGCAGTGCAGTGCAAGAGATATTGGGGTTTTAAGGCAGTACAAGCAGAACTATGAATAGCATCGAGATGCCACAACATTCATAATTGGTAAAACCTCAACCAGGTTGATCTGCTTTGGAGTTTACATCTGAACGATATCATTAATACATTATAGACAACTTTTTGAAGGTTTGCTTTTGCTTCAGTAACACATTTTGATCTGTAAGAAATTTTGATCTTTATGTTTTAAAAATATAATTATAATCTTGTTTTTGTTTCAGACATACTGAGAATTCTGCATTTAAGTCTCTCCCATCTCCCATCTTACCAACATGAGTCATTCATTCTCTTTTTGCTTTATCCCTTACATGTTTTCTTTGTATCTGGATTGCTTATCTTCATACCATTGGAACCTTTCCCCCAACTCTTCTCATCTTCAGTGACTGGGCATGATCCAATCTACAGGAAAACGACCTTCATTTCAATGAACTAGAAACTGCTGAATAATTATGTCAGAATAGGTAAACCTAACTTTTGAAATTTGCTTGCGTTTAATCAATGGTTTGCTAAGGCTCTGGAAAAGAAAGGCCAAGGATCTAGAACTAAAAACAAACAAAACATTGCATTCTGCTCGTTGAGGTATTTATTCATAATATAGACAGTGAAAGACTAACCCCCAAAATTCTGAATAAACTATGTAACATAGCATCTCGGGAAAGACTGAACTTCTATAATTGGAAATAAAATAACCATCGAAAGAGGCATCTTCATTTTCAAAGGTTGCTTTAGAGACAATACGTTCCACTTATCTGCATCAGGCAGGTATTTCTTCTGTGGTTAATTCTCATATTCTCTAAGTCCCACAGGGACTTCTGATGCTTGAGCAAAGAGATCTTTCATCTGTGAAGTCAGTGAATTTTAATACTTAGGATTAACTTTTCCTGCAGCAAAATATATCTATGTGTAGCTTTAAGATACTTTTTTTTCTGAAGAAGTGTGTAACTGTTTAATTACAATGCCACTGACAATGACCCAGTAGAAGAATGTATAATATTGGTGACTAATAAGGTGCTGTTTTTGTGGTTATCTTGGATGGTATATTCATGTGCAGTACTGTGGCAATATTTATCTATCTAGCCAGTCAGAATCTGATTTCCAATTTAAGATTTGATATTTATTCAAGGTGCTCATCTGATAAATAGAATGCATTTCTGTCTGCATTGTTTAACAACATAATGAATACGCATATGAAAGAATAATCAATAAATAATGATGTTGCTTATTAGTAAAGCACTTCGAGTGTTGGTTTTATGACACTATAAAAACATCCACTTCATTTTTCAGTAATAGAAATATCCCTCTTTGGCTTCAAGTGCAGTTTATACTAGATGATAACGAATAATAGCACAGCTTGTTAAACAACAAACTAATATGGTACATGGTGATGTCCCTTTGTTCTAGATGCCACAGCCCACTGGATTCACTGGATTCAGATATATTTAGCCTGAATAGAATATTTATGTAATTTCTGGACCTATTCATTTGTTGTTGAACTCTTTACAAGTCTGTTATACAGGGGTGAGTTGGTTTGGCCTAGGGTACAGAGGGCAAGTTCTTAATACAGGACCAGTCTCAAGCTCATGTTAGATGATCCCATGGTAGTACTGTGACAGCCTGCATTGTATGCAAGCAGCTCTCATTACTGGCTTAATGCAAGGGACGTGTGTATATATGTAAGAATGAGGTGTTCTCATTGTTCTCATATTTGGCCCACCTGTGTCCAGATATTTCAAGAGAATAATACAGTTACCAAGCCAGGGGTTTGCATTGTGACCTTGGGTTTCCTCATG
Source organism: Spea multiplicata (assembly GCA_009364415.1). Classification (NCBI taxonomy): domain Eukaryota; kingdom Metazoa; phylum Chordata; class Amphibia; order Anura; family Pelobatidae; genus Spea; species Spea multiplicata. The sequence goes on from VKOC01018222.1 coordinate 77,171, forward strand.
GCAAATCCTCCTCATCAATGCATAAACAATATGAAACAAAACACTACATTCTCTCACTACAATATTCTCGTCCATTGTCAGCCGTGTCATTTGGTTTAGACTTGGGTTTCCAACATAAGTTAAGTTGGGATTGGTGTTTTTTTTCTACCACGGATTGTCTGCAATACCATGAGATACATTTTTTTTTACCATGTGTCATGTGGAGCATTTGAATGTATTTGTACCAATAATTTTTGGGTGTTTTTCTCTTTTGACAGGGAACATTTCAACCAATCAATTCTGAATATGTTATAGCTTGGCTTTGAATAATGCTAGGGATGATGTCATGGATTCCAGCCACCCCTGTAGGATTTTTGTGCTGGCTGCCTCCAGTATTATCAACTGAACCCAGGCAATTACTAAATAGGGTGGCTTCTGGGGTAAGTGCCAATTTTTAGACTCCCCATAATTATTTTTCAAAAACATTTGTATTATCAGGCAGGTCCCCAGGCAATGCTACAGATTTTCCCCTTCAGTTCCACATTTAGGGCATTTGTAGTCAGGTTTCAGACCCATCATTGCCTATTGTCTAGGGGGCAGTAGGCACAATGGACTATTTTCGATGTCATTTCTGTTTAAGAAGATGCTGTGATTGATTGGACGAGTTTTCTGGTGGCCTTTGGTATGACCTCTTTGTCTAGTCATAGGATTTTAGTTTGCCAGTATAAGTTCAGCCTTTCCCCTCCTATTCTGAAGGATGTAATGGTCTACAATGCTGTTCCAGTCCCAAGGATAAAACAGTTGTGTGAATTTTAGGATGCAGCTACATAGTGGTAGGTAAGCATACCAAGGTAGAGGTGTCTCTGGGTATCTGTCTCTGCATTCCTGCAGAGTGAGTGGTCTGGTGGCCTGTGTAGTTTTAAAGTGATTTTTTGTTTGTTAGTAAAAGATGCCAGCACTCTCCTGCTATAATAATATATAAAGCCTTTATTACCTTTCACAATTAGTACATTTTGTATTGCTGTCCAATTCATTAAATAAAATTCCACATTTAATGTGATTTTTTTAGTATAGATATCTCTGGCATTGCAATGGTAAACTATAGCCTTTTGTTTCTTTTGTGTATCTGGGTATGTGAGTATGTTTGCTTATGTACATATGTCAGTATTTGGGTATGTTAGTGTGTGTCTGCTTATGTGTATATGTCTAGGTATGTTAGTGTGTGTGTGCCTTTGTATATTAGTGTGGTGATATTATATTATATTAATGCTAACCATGCCCATGCCATGAGTCATAGAATATAGGTGTAGTAGTGTTACTAAATTTGCAATATGCTGCCTAAATATTTCCACTTTTTCTCAATAGTTGGCGAGCGGAATATATGGGAAATGTTACATGTTTGCGTTTTGCTAAATACCAGCAAGAGTTAATCACCACTGATCCAAACAATATAATTCAATATGATGGAAATTGTGAAGATTCACTTAAACTGTTATGTTCTTGGCTGACTGTAACACAAAAGGATAATCCTGATAGGGGGTATTTCAATAGGTTCCTATGTGTCTGTTCATAGCACAAGCATCTAAAAACTCACATTCGAAGTGCTTTTTTATCAGATCACAGTGTAATTCACTGCTAATCAGCATTGAGAGACAGCAGAAAAGAGGTCAGAAATTTCTTACATCATAAATCCTGCCTGTGAAACTAAAGGAAAAGATAGCTCCATATTTCTAAAGAAAAGGAAATGTTGCCACATAAAAGAAAATATATTTTTTACTAGTTGGGATCATGGTGGATGCAGTTGCTGGCATTATTTATATCTATGATTGGCTATAGGATAACAGGGCATGATGGGAGTCATTCTGAGAATACAATTTTTAAGAGTTCCTGCAGAAATACAGGTGGATACACCTATACCAGCCAGAAGTTTAATTTGATGTCGTTTATTTGGTTGTAAAATTAGTGAAGTGAAACATTAATATAAATCTTTCTTTTAGTGTCGTGGTGCTGTGGTAATATGTGGCCTGCACCACGGGGAAATTTCATCCAGCTGACATTAATAAAAGATTTTTAAAAAATAAAGAAAATGTATTTTTTTCTGTTATTTAAGGGGACACTACCCAGGGGAGGGCTTGCTGCCTACGGCCTGGGGAGCAAAGTTTGTCGACAGCCCAAAACAGACAGCACCATTATGGCTCTGACACACCAAACACACCGCAGGAGGACAGGCTCGGTGCCCACGCCAACAGCCAAAACAGCACACACAACACGAGGCACAGGCTCTGCACAGCCGTCACCCAAACACACACACACCGAGGCAGGCTCTGCACACCAAGTGACAACCCAGACACACACACGCAGAGCAATGTCTGCCAACAGTCGACACAACAAACACACACAAGGGCCATTCCAGGCTCTGCACACACGCCGCACCCAAGCACATGCACACCAAGGACAGGCCTGTCACACTGACACCCGACACACCACACCAGGGCGCAGGCTCTGATACCCACAGAGGGGCTAAGCTATACAAATAATAGAAAAAGTAATTTATGTCCAGCACTGCTTTGTCATTGACCTCTCTTTTAGTGTTTTGGCCCTTTGTGAAATGGCCCGAGTTGCTACCCCTTGAGTGTATTGATGCTGCCAGCATAGATAAAATGCTGCCCTGCAGTATGGGGGATCAATATCTGACTAGTTTGTTTCTTCCATGAGTCTATAAATCCCCCATACTGCGGGACAGCATTTTATCTGGGCTGGTCAGCAGAATGTAAAAGCTATAGGTGTCCTCGGAACCATGGCTAATGCAGTCACCCTAATGTGCCCACACCCTTGTGTATTGCCCCCAGCTAGCCCCACATTGTATATTTATCCCACCGACCAGCCCCCATTTAGTATTGATGTATGTGATGCCCCCAGCCAACATCCTCTTGTGAATTAATGCCCCCTTCTTGGCACCCAGATTTCACCCACAGGATGGAAACATAGGACTTTCCACCTTTGCCCCCAAACAACCTGCCTGTGGTATCCTCAAACATCCTCCCTGTGCAATGCTTTCCCCCCACTTACACATCCATGCACACGTATTCATTAATTTATTATTCACAAACATTCATTCACTCATTCATATATTAATTTCCTCATTTACAGATACTAATCACTTACATATACTCATTCATTTCCTCAATCACACATACTCATTCATATCACCTCCCCCACCCCTTACCTTAACTGCAGATCAATCTGTGCCACTCGCAGACTTCTGCAGGAGCTGCTGCATCCCTCTGCGGTCTTCTCTTGTACCGCCTGGGAAATCAGGAAAGGAGCAGAGTCATGTGACATGGCGGAAAGTCATGTGACTCCGCTGGTTTCCTGCTTGTCCTGGGTGGAACAAGAGATGCTGCTTGCAGAGCGAGCAACGCACAGGTAAGTGGCAGGGCCTCTGTGGAAGTGATCGCGGGGGTTGTTAAAAGATGGCCATGGCGGTCGGCCATTTTATTAATAGTTACGGCGGCCTGGAGGGCAATTGCCCTTCTGCCCCCCTAGCCCAGCCCGCCCCTGACGCTACCTTGTTCATGTCTCTGCTAACCTGTGCTGTTTTGGTAAATAACATTTGTCAGGGGAAAACTTTCTGTGCAAAGTGCTGTATTAGGAGCAATTAGTAGCTATATGTCATTTGTTTCTATGGTGACTGCTGCAAATTAAACACTGTACTGATGTTTTACCTTGCCAAAATTGGAGCAAATTTTTTTAGTATTGATTTGTCATCTGGCTGAACAACGTCTTCATGTAGCATGGCTCATATTCAGTGCTATTACTATGTGTCTGTTTTGTTTGCTGTTTCGTTTTTTTATTAAAAATCTGAATCCAGTTCATGATAACATCACTGCAATGAGATGCTGGTTGTTTTTATATGCAGATTTTCATCCATCTCGTAGAACTGTGTAATCGGGTTGTCAGATGCCAGTGTTTGGTAAAATCGACGTGTCAAATTCCTCGCACTTAGAAATGTCCTTGAACATACTTTTGCAAACTGTTCATTAGCTTTGAGTGCTTCATTTTCTGTTTGTATTCAACTTTAAATGCCTAATCTCCTTATCGCTTATAACAAGAAAAATGCATTTTTTTCTTATTCTTCTCTGAATATTTTAAGGGAAAATATATTGCATGAAAATATTTACCTCTTGCAGTACCAACAGTTTTTGTAGCCCGCCAATTTTACCTAATGGGCTTAATTAAGATTCCAATTTTCTGTGTTTGATGTAACACCACACAACCCGAATTTCTTTCAGAATTAACAGGACTTTCATTTGAAACCATAGAAATATAAAAAAACAAAAAGAATAATTGTGAGTGCTAGTATGTAAACAACTACAAAAATTTTTTTGGGCAATTTCTGTTGTCAGATCTTGCACTTTGGACATACAATGTATATATGTGTGTGTGTGTGTATTTCTTAATAAGAAAGGTTGCTTCTGCTTGATCAGCAAGCAAGGCTCCATAGGCAGACTCCTTCTTCATCAAGGTTAGACTGTATTCCCTCACTTAATTGTGTGTTATCAGCAAACACTGAGAGATGGCTCTTAATGCAACATAGAAGGTCATTAGTAAAAAAAAACTCTTTGCATTCTATCTTTAAGTCAAATTTCAATCCAAATACATATATTTCCCCCTAAGCCTAGTACTGTCACTTTGTACAGTAACGTTTGTGTAACTCTATCAAAAGCTTTAGCAAAGTCTAAATAGATCACATCTACTGGTACACCTAGATCTTTATTTTACTGACTTCCTCATAGAATGCTATTAAGTTGGCTTGACAAGACCTGTCTTTCACAAAACAAACTTGACTTCTACTTATATTCTGATTCAAAAAGTATTCTTGAATGTATACCTTTAGCAACCCTTCAAAAAAGCTACCCACTACAGGTAAGCTCGCTGTCCTGTAATTACCAGGTTAAGATTTTGATCCCTTTTTAAACATGAGCACCACATCTGCGTTGGTCCAGTCTATTGGCACTATACCTTAAGTACCCGTGAGTGTATACCATCTGCCACAATTTGGCTGAAGTTGTCAGGTTATGTCTGCAGAGATGAGGACTAAGAAGGAAGATTTAGGGTAGAAGAGAGATGGATGAAGAAGATGCGGAAGCAGAAGCGAGTGAATTAGAATGAGAGTGTGAGATGAGTGAGTGAGAGAGAGTGAATGTGGATCTAAGAATGTTGGACAAAAATTCTGAGCTTTTTGCTTCATTTTCGTGGGGAGTCCTTGCTTGTTTTCGTACGAATCGCTGAATATCTCACTATATATTGTGATAGACAATGAAGGTGGTACAGCAAAACTGCCATCATTCACTGGTGTAACTACTGCATGTGTACTTGTGTGTGTGATCATGGATGTGTGTGTGATCATGGATGTGTGTGTGATCATGGATGTGTGTGTGAGGGATCATGGATGTGTACTTGTGTGTGACTGATCATGGATGTGTACTTGTGTGTTAAGTTAATGAATGTGTACTTGTGTGTGAGCATGCATAGTAACATAGTAACATAGTTCATAAGGTTGAAAAAAGACCAAAGTCCATCAAGTTCAACCTATATACATATTGTGTCCCTACCGTGTTGATCCAGAGGAAGGCAAAAAACCCTTATGAAGCAGATGCCAATTGCCCCATACCAGGGGGAAAATTCCTTCCCGACTCCAAATATGGCAATCAGAATAAATCCCTGGATCAACGTTCTGTCCCTATTAATCTACTATCCATAACTTGTGATATTATTGCTTTCAAGAAACACGTCCAGGCTCCTTTTAAACTCTTTTATTGAGTTTACCATTACCACTTCCTCTGGCAGAGAGTTCCATAGTCTCACCGCTCTTACTGTAAAGAACCCCCGTCTGTGCTGGTGTAGAAACCTTCTTTCCTCCAGCCGTAGAGGATGTCCCCTTGTTATAGATACAGTCCTGGGTATAAATAGGTCCTGGGAGTGATCTCTGTACTGCCCCCTTATATATTTATACATAGTTATTAAGTCCCCCCTAAGCCGTCTTTTCTCCAAACTAAATAACCCTAATTCTGATAATCTTTCTGGGTACTGCAGTCCTTCCATTCCCCTTATTACTCTGGTTGCCCGTCTTTGAACCCTCTCCAGTTCCACTATATCTTTCTTGTACACTGGTGCCCAGTACTGTACACAGTATTCCATGTGTGGTCTGACTAGTGACTTGTACAATGGTAGAATTATTTCCTTGTCATGGGCATCCATGCCCCTTTTGATGCACCCCATGATTTTATTTGCCTTACCAGCAGCTGCCCGACACTGGTCGCTACAGGTAAATTTACTGTTAACCAAGACTCCTAAGTCCTTTTCCATGTCAGTCGTCCCCAGTGTTTTCCCATTTAATACATATTCCCAGCCTGGATTTTTCTTCCCCATGTGCATAACCTTACATTTATCCGTGTTGAACCTCATCTGCCACATCCCAGCCCAAGCCTCCAACCTATGCAGATCCATTTGTAATCGTGCACTGTCCTCTATTGTGTTAACCACGCTACAGAGCTTAGTATCGTCTGCAAAGATTGATACTTTACTATACAATCCCTCTACAAGGTCATTAATAAATATATTAAAAAGAATAGGACCCAAAACTGACCCCTGTGGTACCCCACTAGTAACAGTCACCCACTCAGAGTATGTACCATTAATAACCACCCTCTGTTTCCTATCACTGAGCCAGTTACTTACCCACATACACACATTCTCCCCCAGCCCAAGCATTCTCATTTTATGTACCAGCCTTTTATGTGGCACCGTATCAAATGCTTTGGAAAAATCAAGATATACGACATCCAGCGATTCTCCCCGATCCAGTCTTGAGCTCACCTCCTCATAAAAGCTGATCAGGTTAGTTTGACAGGACCGATCCCTTGTAAACCCATGCTGATATGGAGTCATACATTTATTTTCATTGAGATTCTCCAAAATAGCATCTCTTAGGAAACCCTCAAACAGTTTACATACAACAGAAGTTAAACTAACAGGCCTATAATTCCCCGGGTCACTTTTTGTCCCCTTTTTGAATATTGGCACAACATTTGCTATGCGCCAGTCCTGGGGAACAGACCCTGTCACTATAGAGTCCTTGAATATTAGAAATAGGGGTCTGTCTATTACATTACTTAACTCCCTTAGAACGCGGGGGTGAATGCCATCTGGACCTGGTGATTTGTCTATTTTGATTTTTTTTAGGCGGCACTGCACTTCTTCCTGGGTTAGACAGGCGACATGTACTGGGGCATTTATCTCATCCTGCTGTATATTACCTGGCATTTCATTTTCCTCTGTGAATACAGCAGAGAAGAATATATTTAATAGATTCGCTTTTTCCTGATCCCCGTCTATAACGTCTCCCTCATTACTTTTTAAGGGGCCGACGCTTTCATTTTTAACCTTTTTACTATTTATATAGTTAAAGAACATTTTGGGGTTTGTTTTACTCTCTTTGGCAATGAGTCTTTCTGTCGCCACTTTTGCTGCTTTTATCTGATTTTTACATATTTTATTTTTTTCCCGATAGCTTCTTAGTGCTTCCTCACTGCCTTCCTGTTTTAGTAGCTTAAATGCCTTTTTTTTGCCATTTATTGCCACCTTTACATTTTTATTTATCCACATTGGTTTTCTCTTGCTCCTGACACTTTTATTCCCATACGGTATGTACTTTTCACAGTGAGAATTTAAGATATTTTGAAAAATCTCCCATTTAGTATCTGTGCTTTTGTTTTTGAGGACATTTTCCCAATTTACAGTGTTAAGGGCTTCTCTTAGTTGATCAAACTTTGCCTTCCTAAAGTTCATAGTTCTTGTGGCTCCTCTAAGAGTTCCCTTATTGAACGACAAGTTATAATTTATTATATTGTGATCACTATTTCCTAGGTGCCCTCTGACCTGCACATTAGTTACTCTGTCAGGTCTGTTGGTTAATATTAAGTCCAGTAGAGCGCCCCCTCTGGTTGGGTCCTGTACCATTTGGGACAGATAATTATCTTTACTTATAGTCAGAAAGCGGTTTCCTTTATGAGATTCACAGGTCTCGGTTTCCCAGTTTATGTCGGGATAGTTAAAGTCCCCCATAATAACCACCTCATTGTGATTTGCTGCCTTGTTTATTTGCTTTAATAATTGATCTTCTGCTGCTTCAATTATATTTGGTGGCTTATAGCAAACCCCGATCAGTATTTTATTATTTTTCTTTCCATATATTTCTACCCATAATGACTCCACATCATCATTTCCCTCACATATATTCTCCCGCAGTGTGGCCTTTAGGCTGGACTTTACATAAAGGCAAACTCCTCCCCCTTTTCGTTTTTTTCGATCCTTCCTGAATAGACTATAACCCTGTATGTTAACCGCCCAGTCATAGCTATCATCCAACCATGTCTCTGTTATACCCACTATGTCATAATTTTCTGCAGACATTATTAACTCCAGTTCGCCAGTTTTATTGGTCAGACTTCTGGCATTAGTAAGCATACAATTTAGAGGTGTATGGTTTTTTCTCCTATCAAGCCTATCCCTATTAACTATTCTAACCCCTCCCTCCGCTCCACCCCCAGGTACATTTATATGCCCCAGCTCTCTATCTATACTATCTTCCCCTTCTATATTGTAGTTTCCCTCCCCCCCTTTCCCTAGTTTAAACACTCCTCCACCCTTCTGGCCATCTTCTCCCCGAGCACAGCTGCACCCTCCCCATTGAGGTGCAGCCCGTCCCTACCGTAGAGCCTGTATCCGACAGAGAAGTCGGCCCAGTTCTCCATGAACCCAAACCCCTCCTTCCTACACCAGCTTCTGAGCCACTTGTTTAGCTCCCTAATCTCCCGCTGCCTCTCTGGTGTGGCACGTGGTACAGGTAATATTTCAGAAAATACTACCTTGGAGGTCCTTGCCTTGAGCTTGCTACCTAAGTCCCTGAAATCATTTTTAAGGACACTCCGCCTACCTCTTACTTTGTCATTGGTGCCAATGTGCACCATGACAGCTGGGTCTTCTCCAGCCCCTCCCAGTAATCTGTCAACCCGATCCGCGATGTGCCGAACTCGAGCGCCAGGCAGACAACACACTGTTCGGCGATCCCGGTCTTTGTGACAGATTGCCCTGTCTGTCCCCCTAATAATAGAGTCCCCTACTACCAGCACCTGTCTGGCCTGCCCTGTGCTCGTCCTTCCCTCCTTACTGGAGCAGACACCGCTCTGGAGGTCAGAGGCAGTGACTTGCTGCAGTATTGCTAACTCTGAACTAACATCCCCCTCATCTGCCAACCGGGCAAACTTGTTGGGGTGTGCTAGATCAGGACTAGCCTCCCTGGCGCTTTTCCCCCTACCCCGCCTTCTAACTGTAACCCAGCTAGCTGCCTGACTGTCCTGTACCTCCATCCCGCTATCCTCCCCCACCTCTACCCGCGAGAGAGCTTGCTCAGTGAGCAGCAGACTCCTCTCCAAGTTGTCAATAGATCTCAGTGTTGCCAGTTGCTCCTCTAGACTCAGGATTTGTGCTTCCAAATGAGCAACCTGCACACATCTCGCACAGCAATATGCACCCTCGAAGCGCTGATCAAGGATTGCATACATTGAGCAAGATGTACACCTGACCGCATTGTCAAACATGTGGACATCTTGGCAATGGGGATAGCTCAAATAAGTGGCAAAAACAGACAGTAAGGTGCAAAATATATATAAATATATATGGAATAACAAGGATGTATACTTTCCCCTCCTTTTTGCTTTTTAACTCCTTCTGTGCTTGTAACTCCTCACTTAGAGATGTCACTTAGGAGATTCGCCCCAGCTCAGGATTCGTTTGTGTGTCCAAGCTAAATGCAACTGCAAAAAGCCAAGCAGAACTCGCATGTGTACTTGTGTGTGTGTGTGTGTGTGTGTGTATGAGCATGCATGTGTACTTATGTGTTTGTGTGAGCATGGATGTGTACTTGTGTGTGTGTGAGAATGCATGTGTACTTGTGTGTGTGTTGTGAGAGATGCATGTGTACTTTGTGTGGTTGTGAGAGTGGATGTGTACTTGTGTTTGTTGAGCAATGGAGATGTGTATTTGTGTGTGTGGCATGCATGTGTACTTGTGTGTTGTGAGCATGGATGTGTTACATGTGTTGTGTGTTGTGTGATGCATGAATGTGTACAATGGTGTTGTGTTGAGCATGGATGTGTAGTGTTGTTTGTGTGAAGCAATGGATGTGTATTTGTGTGTGTGAGCAGCATGTGTACTTGTGGTTTGTTGGTGAGCATGGATTGTGTACGTTTTGTGAGAATGGTTGTGTACATGTGTGTGTGTGAGCATGGATGTGTACATGTGTGTGTGAGCATGGATGTGTACGTGTGTGTTTGTGTGTGAACATGGATGTTTACGTGTGTGAGCATGCGTGTGCACTTGTGTGTGTGTGTACGTGTGTGAGCATGCATGTGTACTTGTGTGTGTACGTGTGTGAGCATGCATGTGCACTTGTGTGTGTATGTTTGAGCATGGATGTGTACTTGTGTGTATGTGTGTGTGATCATGGATGTGGAATTGTGTGTGTGTGAGCATGGATGTGTACTTGTGTGTTTGTGTGAGCATGGATGTATATTGTGTGTTTGTGTGAGCATGAATGTGTACTTGTGTGTTTGTGTGAGCATGGATGTGTACATGTGTGTGTGCATGGATGTGTACTAGTGTTTGTGTGAGCATGGATGTGTGGACATGGATGTGTGGTTTCTAGTTATGCCCCTGCCATCATTATATGCTGTGTCAGACACTGACAGTGGTACCACTGCTTCCCGTCAGTTGTCGCGCTCCATTCCGTCATCTGCCACCATGGCATCAGTTGTCCCCGCTGAGGATTTGCTACAGGGGTCCTGGAGGTGCTCTGGTCCTGCCCCTGTCCAGCTGGTGTACTAGGAGCGTGCACGCGATCAGGGCCGGTCTTAGGGGTGTGCGACCTGTGCGGCAGCCCAGGGCGCCATGGTAGCAGGGGCAGAGGGGGATGGGTAGTTTGCAGGGGCAAGAGTGGGGGTGAAGTTTGAAGGGCAGAGGGGGGGTAAGTTTGAAGGGGCAGAGGGGGGGGTAGTTTTGAAGGGGCAGAGAGGGGGGGTAAGTGAGGGGGGCGCCAGAGGAGTAGTCCGCACAGGGCGCCACAACGCCTAACGCCGGCTCTGCACGCGATATGATGCATGCTTACAATGCTCGTCACATTCTAGGGTGCGAGGCTTCACTCAATCTTGCTCTGATTGGCTAATCATCAGGCTAAACTCTGTGAGTTGCTTGCTGATATTCTGGTTTCCTGACTACTGTCTCTCTGATCGCTGCCTGGATTGACTTTGGATTGCTTATTGAACTTCATCTCTTTTGCCGTCTGCATTGACTCCGGACCGTGACCTATTTATTCTATTGGCCTTTTCCTTCTGTGGATTCTCCTAATGTTATTTCTCACATTTCTGCATATGGGATCCCTCTGTCTCTGAACGTTACAGATACTAAGTGAAAAGATTACATTACATATTTTGTTCTTTCCAGGAACTTAAACTTCACAACAGATCATGCAAATGAGAAAAGGTTATCCCTCTTGTGAAACCATTACATTTAAGATAATTTTAAAAAAGGAAATTAAGAAATTAATTCATCCTACTAGGATTATTCCCAATAAGAATTGCTACTGCTAAAGTTACGGATACCATCTTTCTATCCATGTCTTTCCCATTTACTGGGTGTATCATGACATTTATTTTTTTGTTTTTTTCAAGGGGGGCTAATCCATAAATACTTTTTATCAGGTAATACTTTTTATCGGAAAAACTTCTGCAGGATGCTGGTTGTCACTGGATAACTAGGCCATTAATACATCAATGGACTCTTTGCTATATACAGAAATAGTACGCAAACCATAGGTTGATAGATCAGCTTGGATAAAGACACTATTAAAATAGCTTTTTCAGTCCCCGTGTTACCTCACCTCTCTATGTCATCTATCTTTTAAAGAATAATAACTTTTTATAGGAACTGTGTTTGCCATGGAGGGGGATTCTCATAAAACCCTGCTAAATAAATTAGATTATAAAATGTTCTCCTTGTAACAAACTCCTTCCTAAGCAATGCACCAATGGACACACACATCCAGCAGTAAGTTTACAAAGTTTTTTGAGCAAGTGCTAAAATTTCTCAAAAACCTCAACATTGAAAGAGTTAAAATAAAAGCACTTCAAATACCCAAGGGGTGTCTAATTTAAAAAAAATGGCTTAATGGGGTAAATTGGAGTGGCCGGGCTCAAAGATAGGACATAGGTACAGACTGACCAAAATGGAGAAAAAAGCGCAGTTCCCAAATGTGGCATTTTAAATCTCAAACAACACGACAAACCCATGCATGTGGAGTATCACTGCACTCGGGAGATGTTGCTGAACACACATTGGGGTGTTGTCAGCATACCAGGAGCTATGAATTAATTCCTGAAGTACAATTTGTGTGGAAAACAATACAAAATAAAATTTTGGCAAACGCAGGTGGTTGAATCTCATGCATGAAAGGGTTAAAATACCAGCATTTGTAATACCTTGGGGTGTCTAGTTTTCAAAAATATATGGTTTGATGGGGTAAACTAAAGTAGCCGGCTTCAAAGATGTTCAAAAGAGGAGATAGAGGAAGAATGACCAAATGACCACCTGAACTACGCATGCCCCAAACAACAAACCTATGCATGTGGGGTATCACCATACTCAGGAGATGTTGCTGAACACACATTGGGGTGTTGTTTGAAAGTGACATATACCAGGACCTTTATTATAGGTTAAAAAACAAATTACTATTACAAAGTTTGACAAAGTGTGGTTGTATAATTAGTGCAAGGAAAGGGTTAAAATACCAGCATTTTAAATACCCTGGGGTGTCTATTTTTCAAAAATATATGGTTTGATGGGGATTAATTGAGTTAACTGCCTTCAAAGATGTTCCAAAGAGGAGATGGAGGCAGAATGACCAGATGTGGAAAAAAGGTTTCGAAATCATAAAACGCTACTTGTACTTAATGCCCAATAACTTCCAAAAAACAGTAAAAAACATAAAAACATTGGGTATTTCTAAACTCAGGACAAGTAGTAGAATCTATTTAGTTTTTTTACTTCCTTTTGTAGGTGAGTAAAAGATTTTTCAAAGAAAAGTCATAAAAGGTGTTTTTTTTCAAATATTCACCATGTTTTATTATTGTTTTATAGTAAATAAGATGATCAAAACATATGGTATCTGAAGAAAGCCCATTTTGTCCTGAAAAAACAATATATAACATGTGTGGGTACAGTAAATAGCTGAGGAGAAAATTACAGCTGAACACAAGCACTGCAAAAGTGTTAAAACAGCCTCGGTTCCACAGGGTACAAAAAGAAAAAATGAGCCCGGTCCTTAAGGGGTTAATATACTGATGTAATATTGGGAGTTATGCTGTACCACCGTCCATGTCTGGCTCAGTATATCATGATGGGAGTTAGGGTGTATCACCGCCAATATCTGGCACAGTATATAGTGATGGGAGAAATGCCGTACCACCATCTGTCTCTATCTTGCTCTAATGATACTGTACTTCCCTCAGTGTCTGGATCACTATATAATGATAGGAGTTATACTATTGTGGTTGTGGTGATAGAAGTTGGGGTATGTCACTGTCAGGCTCGATATATATATATATATATATAGATGGGAGCTATGCTGTACCACCCTTAGTATCAAAAGTTGAATAAATTACTGATTACTGGGTTTGGGGAAATTTCTTTCACTATCATTCTTTTAACTCTTCAGTTCTAATATCATTAATATTATGTTTGTTAAGAGGAGAAGCAGGGAGGAGCAGGAACGGAGAGTTAGCGATATTGCCACACCCACCTGGGGAACCAAAAAATGTTTGCACCGAGGTGTCAGTGACCCTAGTCTTGGCCCTGAACCCATGTATATTTTTGAGTCTAAAAATGTAAACATCTTTGGTTTTATGATAGCCTTCTTTCAGAGAAAAAGTTGCAAACAGTTTTTAATGTCTTAAAGGAAAATATGTTTTTCATGAATCCTTCCAAGGAGATGAGCTGAAGTTTCGGACAGTTTTGAGTTATAATGGAAATATGTTATTGTATTATGTGTAGAATGGAGTTTTTGACAATTCATGAACGAGCTACAGCTAAATGTTCCTAAAATGATGTTTGGTTTTAAATACAATATAAGGACAAAAGTATTGGGACACCTGACCATTACATCAGCAGCAACTTTTATGACATTGCATTTTAAGTACATAGACATTAATATGTAGTCCCTCCCCACTTTGCAGCTATAACAGTTTCCACTCTTCTGTGAAGTTTTGCCGATTCATCCAGTAGAGCATTTGTGAGGTGAGGCACTGATGATGGGTGAGAAAGCTTGGCTCGCAATCTCCGTTTGAGGTCAGGGCTCTGTGCGGGTAAGTTCTTCCACACCAACCTCATCCTGTCGTGTCTTTATGTCTTTATGGACCTTGTTTTGTGCACTGGGGCACAGTTATGTTGTAGTAGAAAAGCACCTCTTTCAAACTGTTCCCACAAAGTTGGAAGCATAGGGGACATACCAAGACATTATGGACAATGCTATGCTGACCTGAACCCCATCGAATGCCTTTGGTATGACCTGGAACACAGATTGCAAGTCAGGCCTTCTGGTCTGACCTCACAAATGCTCTACTAGATGAATGAGCAAACATTCTCACATATACACTCCAAAATATTGTGGAAAGACTTCCCAGAAGAGTGGAAGTTGTTATAGCTGCAAAGGGGACCAACCTTCTGTACAAAACCAAAATAAGAAACAGAAAAACTTGGAGAACTAGCAGGCAGAGATGTTAGGGTCCATATAACCTTGCACAATGTACTCATCCTTCATAGTTTATTAAGGAAATTATTACTATGATTTACTATTTACTTACTATTTACTTATGATTTACTAAGATGTACTATTAAGAAGCATGTATGAAATATAAAATCTTCATTATTCTAGCCACTATTCCCTTTTCCTCCTTGTATTATATTTCTATAGAGTCCCTGTTTGAGTGTCTTGAATATACTGGGCAGTCTACCAGTGTGCAATGAGTCTGTTGCTCATACTCAGCATGTCATACACTTTCAAGAAGAATACAATAGACCTTGCATTGTATCTTGCATTTTAAATTGGTCTCAATTATGTATCATTTTTAATGGTTTGTTAAATTTACAGTATGTAGTATACTTCTTATCATGACCAAACATTCCTGATATACACTGTAGCTACTGTAAGCTGCATGTATGAATCTATAAACAGATTTATATATAAAACAGATACATACATATATATGTATACATATACATTTTGTCCTTCATTCTAATTCTGTTACTATGCTGTTTAATTTTATGAACTTCACTTGCATGCACATATGGGTAAGGATATATATATATTGTAACATTCTGTACAATAATAACCCCTCAAAAGAGACTCGGGTTGTAATGGGAATTCCTTTACAAGAAAACACCAGGGATGCAAGGAAACCCTCTCTAGTTTCCTTTTGTACTTATTTCCTATTTTAAGTTTGACAAACCACTTTTTTCTCTTAGAATGGTTTAAAACACAATCCATAAAACTTAAAAATTAAAAAAACATTTACTACACCCCATTTATGGTAATATACATGAAACTATTTATAGATAACTATCGCAAAGCCTTTTTTAATTCTTGTCTTTTATGGGATATAGAGCCATTATCAATGATAAACAGCTGAAATAGTCATTTATATGTCTAACATGACAATTAAACCTCAATGGTGCTATAGGGGAGGTCTAGGATAAAAAGAAACATCCATTAGACTAAATTCTTTAATAATGGTACATTTGTAACAGTAAATCATACTTTTAAAATATGTATTTCTTAAGAAACAAAACATTGTTGAAGTTCTTCATGGTGGCAAGCAATGCAAGCAGATACTAAGCCTACAACAAAAGTTCAAGAAGCAAGTAACAACAAAAAGCATGCAGGTTGGACTTATGATCCTAGTCTAAGAGTTATATCTTATACAGTTGTACTTATACTTATATAGTTGTTTTGGAATTATGTGGGCACCAAGATTGTTGATGATGGCCCAGTCTCACCTCATTAAGAGTATGACAGAGCTTGGTGCCGACAATGCTGACTCTGCAAGAGGCATCAGCTAGTATAAAGAGGGGGGGTCTTAGACAACTCCTTTGCTGCAGACCACCAAATCCAGAAGATATCTTTACATTGTGCCCCGCTTTCTGATGGAAATTAGTGTAAACAAAATCAAAAAGTAAAAGATATTGAAGATGTACAAAAAAGTAAATATATAAAAATGAAACAAAATCCCTTTGATTATGCATATGATTGGTTCCCACAGCAAGACACCTTAATGAATATATTTTGGGTTTTTTTTCCAGTAATATGTGTGAAATTATAAACAAATGCATTATTTTTCATTGTTTCAAATACATTTTACAAATACAAACTGATGCCTTACATATACAAGTATGGTTTCCAAAGAATGCCTAACTTGTCCAGAAAAAAATATATACATAACTTGTATGGGTACACTAACTTGAAAAGAAGGAAATTACTGTTGAATGGATAGTAAAAATAGGAACATTTATTTGATCCTGTAGTGTAAAACATGGGTTAAGGAACCTTTTGAGTTACAGAATTAATACTAGGATTATATTTTTGTGGACATGGAATATTTGAGGATGCAAGCCCTTGTGGAATACTTAATTTTGTATAATTTGGTGTTTGGGGTTAGCTCTAATGCTAGAATATGTATTTGTACACCAAATTGTACCTATAAAGTACTGTAAAAAACACACTTCTGTGTCCTATTATAAAACAAAATCACAGACAGAGATGAATTAGAAAACACTCTGGGAAAAAAAAAAAATTAAACGTCCAGCACAAGTTTTATTTTACCATATATCTCAGGAGATTTTAATCTAGCAAGACTCCATAAGGTTATGCCTTAGTCCTTTGCCAGCAATATTTTAATATACCACTTACGAATGCCACACATTCAAGGAGATTCAAGTCGTGAATCAAAAAGATTTTATGACAGGATCTATAATTTCTGTCCTAGTTTATTAGACACTAGATTATCAGGAACTAAAACAGAATTCCTTTTTCTTTGTGTCAGCAAAGAAAGTGGATATTGATAATCAATTCAACAAGGGCTACTTTATGCACGGTGTGATGTGATATATGAATTTAAAAGAACTTAATGTAATGGCCATCAATATGTTAGCAAATAAATATTGGTCAAGTAAAGGTAAAGTGAAGTAAACAGCTTGGAATTATAATGTTCTTCATTCCCTAATGTTCGAACATATACAATTTAGTACAGATACAATTTAGTTACCTGAACACCTCATACACCCTCACATACCGGTACTTTCCAGATCTCTCTCATAGAGTAAACTCCCTCTGTCTCTCTTTTCTTCATCTTTTCTATGGGCTCATAATGTTTGCTGGGTGAGATATGTACACAAATTGGGCACATTAACTAAGCCCAAGAATCAATCTGAAGTGAAATAAAGCAGACATCACACACAAATGAGGATTAGTATCTATCCTGAAGGCATCAGCATGACTAAGCACCATATTTCTTGCGAAGGTTTTTTATATGTTGGTCACAAACAGACATAGTGTTGTAATACTAAACACATTGTGCGTCTCTAGGTAGTTAAAGGCTTTGGCATCACAGTTGTATGTATGTATCTAGTTCAGATACTATGGGTGTGTAACCCAACCCAAGAGAAAGGTAAGTACGTTTTCCCATTGTCTTTCCATTAATACGCTGAAATGCAAGGCCTATGCGCTATATAATGCTTTTTCCCCAGCAGCAAATGCAAGGCTTATGCACTATATAATACTTTTCCCCAACAGGAAGTGCTAAGTTCGACTTCCCAAATAGTTAATCAGATGAGATGAAATATTAAAACCGATCTTATAAATAGAAAGGTAATTCAGTTATCATAATAGGAAAGCTTTATTGCTTAAGTTGAAAAATTGACAAACAAAATACTATAGGACTGTATTAATACCAAGCCTGTTAATACCTGTCTATACCCACCCTTACAAAAACAGTCAAAATAAATCAAGCTGCCAGTAAAGAAGAAAATAAAGTTAATAAAACGTGACAGAAAACTTAATATGAAGGAAAAATCACTGAGCTCATGAGAACAAAAGGTTAAGATGGCTGCTACTGTATTCTATGCATAACATATGAGTTTTTAATGCTTATATATTGTTTTTTTATTGTGTTAACACCATTATATTGGTTTATTTCTTCAATTGTAAAATCTAGCATTTGGTAAAGCATTATATGGACTGTATGATCCTTATAATGGATATCCAGGGTATCTGTGATGGGCAAATTTGCTCATGGCTGCTCTTGCTAATAGTACCTATAACACCTGCCCTTGTGTGGTTTCCAGGTAAGACTACTACATAGGTTTTTCAAACTGCATGTTCCAAAAGTAATTATTTCGCAGAAAGTAAAATGGCTAATCCTAAGACTAGTGATTTCAACTCATGAAGATCAGAGTTATGTTAAGACCTGACAAACTCATTAAACAAAAAAGTAATGATAATGCAGAGCTAATTATAAAGTGAATAATAAAGTGAAAAGAAATTAATTCTGAACGTTGAAGGTTCAACCCAGGAAGGAAAGGCAAAGTAATTTATAGCATATTAAAGAGCAGATGCAACCAACAAGAAACAATGCTATTATAATAACTAAATGGAAAATTTTCATGACGAGGAAGCAAAATATTTCTTTTGACCATACTTTTATGATCTTTTATGATTTAAGTAATGATATGTACATTTACTTCTCTTTCTCTTAATTTTTATACTAGCTCTGGAACACATAAAAAAGATATATAATACAAAGGCAAACTTGTATACTTGTATTCCCTCCTATGTGAATGATTGATTCCCCTTAGCTGAAAAGCTAACTCATATGCCATGGGACACCACAGATGTTTACAATATGAGAGAATATGAGCCTTAGCCAAAACGGAACCAACAAAGCAGCAGAGTTAGTTCCAAAATTCCCAAGATAAAATCGGACAACCAAGTAATTTTAGCTCTTTCATTTTGAAAAACAGTACACATAACTTATCATGAATAGGTGATACCAGGGGAAAAAGATCACTAATCTGTTCCAGGATCTACCTAACGTAGGGACTGGGCTATGTGCAGGCTTCTGTAAGGCAAATGAGTGTGTTACAAGACAGATCTTCCATTACCCCAACCTGCCCCGTGAAAGAGTGTCACACACCTGGGAGCCGATTGCCCAACAGAGCGATATTCCCCTGTTAAAGGACTGTTGCCCAGTGGAGCTGATCCCCCATGTTTAGTTCATAATAAGGTAATGGGTAAAACTTCATCTAAACACTGGGCTAGTACATCCTTCCATGTGTTAACTTTGACAGCACAATCTGCATATAATTCATATATACGGTAATCTAAAGAAAACTGAACTCACTATCGAGTAAAAAGACAAAAGTCTTGGGATAACTGACCATTACACCAACAAGCACTTTATGACATTGCATTCTAAATACATAGAGATTAATAAGCAGTAAGCCCCCCTCCCATTGCAGCTCTAACAGCTTCCACTCTACTGGGAAGGCTTCCCACAAGAGTTTGCAGTGCTTCTGTGGGAATATTTGCCCATTCATCCAGTAGAACATTTGTGAGGTCAGGCATTGATGTTGGATGAGAAGGTCTGGCTCGTAATATCCATTCCCATTCACCCCAGTGGTGTTCCCTGTGCGGGAAAGTCAAGTTCT
This sequence comes from Spea multiplicata, assembly GCA_009364415.1. Lineage (NCBI taxonomy): Eukaryota > Metazoa > Chordata > Amphibia > Anura > Pelobatidae > Spea > Spea multiplicata. The sequence continues at coordinate 97,022 of VKOC01018222.1, forward strand.
TCCACGCCAAACTCATCCAACCATGTCACTTTAAGCATGTCAAGATATTTTGGACAATGCTATGCTTCCAACGTTGTGGGAACAGTTTAGGGAAGGGCCTTTTCTATTGCAGCATGACTGTGCCCCAGTGCAAAAAAGCAAGTCTTGCTTGACTTGTGCAAGGCAGCATCTGAAGGTTTAGAAAGAGATCCAGACCACCACCAGTCTTGAATCTGCCCCACACCCCTTGAGTTTTTCCACGAGAGTATTAGTGGAGATGGTCACGGTGATGGTGGTGCCAGTGCATGTAGGACAATCAGTGGCATAGCTCAGGGCTATTTTTGGTATCATAAATGTACAAATGTCTTAAACCCTACTCAGGACCAGTATTTCAAGAACTACAACACAAAGTAATGCTGCCAAAATGTGGCAAACGAACAAATGTTAACACAAACGAACAAATCTTAAGGAAATTCTGATATTTTGCCATTTGGTTTTGTTTCGTCTGAGACCCTCCTCGTTATCAGAGATTGCTATGAATGCATGAAATAGGTACATTTCGGTAAAAATAAAGTTTTTACGAATGTACAAGTCTATGGAGTACATATAGCTCATTCAGAATACTGGAATTAACTAAACCATTTTTGTTTGAGAAAAGATCTACAGAATACCTTAAATCTACACTGAAGAGTACCAAAGATCAGACACCATGTCAGGTCCGTACCTCTCCGCAATGTGGGCGGTCCACCGCTTTCCTCTGGTATGTCGCAGCTCCCCTGACTCGTGCAACACGGGGCCACTTGGTTCATGCAACAAGGCACCACCTGGTGCCCATACGCACAATACGCGCTACCTGTGTTTTAGATTCAGCTGTGTCTCTATGGCAACATAGGCATGGCTGAGACGATTGAAGCTCTGGAGGGTGTCCTTTGCCCCTACATAAACATTTTGTTTGGTTTCCTCGTATCCTCAATATTGGTTTCTTTATCGATTATCCTGACCTCTGGCACCATGAACTTTGGCTTGTTTATTGATTAGCCTGACCACTGGCATCCCAACATTTTGCTTTGTTTATCATTTCTTCTGACCTCTGGCACCCTGAACTTTGGCTTGGCTACCGTTTATCCTGATATCTGACCTCCCTGACAATGCTGGCCTGCACGTCTATCTGCCTTGTGATTGTGATTGCCTTCAAGGAGTTTTGTTCCATCCCCAGACCTCTAGTGGCATTTGTAACTTTAAGCAAGCGTGATAATTCCTACACCTGGGTTCCACTACCGTGATTATGAGTACATTTCTACTTCTGACACACCAAATATAGACAAATTCCAACAGCAAAGTAGTAGACACAGCATAGCAAGCTCAAGGTCAGATAATCCAAAATCAAGGGATGGAATCAAAGGTTTGTAAATTAGGAGAAACAGCTGGGTAACACATTCAATGGTTGACACTGGATGGCCGTCAGTAAACAATATTGAAAGAAAAAGAGAGCTACCAGAGAATAAACCCTAACAACAAAGCAGAGGTTAACACTTGTCATAATACCATCAACACTACTCTAATACCAACATGTGTAGTAAATCATTTTGTTCTATGGAAGCTAGTCACAATGCCATGTACCACCACTATTATTACTATTATTATTTATTGATTTATATAACCTCATCATTATTACTAACACATTTCTACAATGACTTAATGTCTCTTCAAAAATGTAATTCTGCTTCCTCCTTGCCAAAAATGTAAATGTATGCCAGGTAAAGTGTTTTATTTAAGATTTCATTAACCCTTTCAGTCCTCTATGTAAATACCGGTACGTCCATAAAACGCATCTCAAGAAACCCCATATGGATGTACCGGTACGTCCTGACCTTCTGGCAGGGACACATCGTTTGACAGCCTGGGCTCCCCAGTAACAGCTGCCGGTGCAAGCACCGAAAAAATTGTTACTATTTTAAACGTCTAGACCCTGCTGGGATATCCGATTGCTCTGATGAGGCACTGATCACAGACACTGTGATCTCTAAGCAAGTCCCCATAGATAGTGTGATCGGTGCAGGGGGATCGCAAGTTTCTCACTCTTCTCACATGCTAAAACATAAATCAGCAAAAAAAAAGTGTTAGTGAAAATCACCAAAATAATACAATAAATAATAGTAATAAATAAACATAAGTTGAGTAAGTGAATGTCAATTGAACACTGGCATAAAACATATCTCAAACAGGACCTCCAAATTCACTCTGCACTGATGAAACAAAAAACAGAAAAAAATTATATAAAAAAGATAATAAAAATAAAAAAACCCTTAGATCTACTACACAACATCTAAAAGGTATAACCCCCATGCCCCCGTTTACAACCCCCAAACCCGTTCTGCCATAAGTATAAAAAATACTATCCTATAGGATACTATATGTAAGGGATGGATATGGCCCTCTAGAAAAAAATATAAGGATGTGGGGTATTCAGGAGATGCAGCTTAACAATTTTGGCTGGATTTCTCTGCCGTAACACACACCCTGTGCAAAAAAATCTAGGCAACACAGAAGTGTTGGTAAAAAAGAGTGCAGGAAATAATTTCTGTGGCCACCTTTGGAAGCGATTGGTGGCCACATACCCCTGATACGGTTGTCTGGGTTGTCTGCTTTACAGAAATATATACTTTTGTGGGTATTTTTGGTTTATTTGTTTCAAATTAGAGTTGCAATCCCATCATACCTAATGTAAAAATGTGGCTTTGTAAAGAATAATGTACACCTTATAGTATGTTCCCTATAAGTGCAGGGAAAGTATAGAAAATCTATATAAATTTGGTGGGTATTTTCCATCGCTTTACCTAATTTTGTGAGGATTCAAAGGGGAAAATATATTAGAAAATAGTTTTTTTTTTCAAATTTTTGCTACTTTTTACTACATTATTCATCCTAAATTTTCAGCTAATTATCTAACTATGGTATCAATATATAGTTTACATGGGTACACTATTGGCAGGAAAGGGAAATAATCGCTGAACCGACATACCGCAACAATGGCAAAATTGCTCCGAGACTTGAGGTACCAAAAACCCCCAGGAAAAGAAGGGGTTAAATAACCTGTTTTTCAGGGATAATCACAATAATATTAAAGCCATAAATCTAAGTATTGTGAGTTCTATCAAGTAGGGCCTAGCACACTATCATTGTTCCATTGTAAAGTCTCCCAGAATGTGTTGGTGCTATGCCATAATAAAAAGGGTGTGAAGGTACCTTCCTAGTCAGGCATTCTGAATGTCATTGGGTACTTGCCTCTGTCTGCCTGGACCAGCCCAGTGACCTAGAGCACCTCAAAGTTAGCACAAATAAATGCAAGATAGACACGGACAAATATCTGGAACTTATTTAAAAAGCAAATAACTAAATAGCAAAATAACAATTTAAACCACACACAGCAGCACACAACTATTTCTTTGAAACTACTATTTCCCATAAAATTGGCCCTCCTCCATGACAATGGAAAATAAATAACTTTCAGTACAGCTCAAAACTGTGGAAGGAATATAAACGTACAATGAGTAGATTATAACATATTTAACAAGCCAGAGGTGCTGCTGCTGTTTCAGTAAACTGCATAAACATTTGCTTGCTTTGTGTCTTCCATCTACCCGCTGGTTACAAATGAAAAATTGAAAAGGCACAGCACTTAGAGAACAAGAGGCATACAAATTTTAAAAATAAGAAATTTGGCATCAGCTCTGTCTCAACTCAATAGGAACACTCATGCCTTTTGAAACGGACGTGTAGTACACTAGCTCTACAAACAATGTAAATTGGCATTTTTCACAGTTACTGCTTTGTATATTTGTATCTATAAAAGATGTTTATCTTGAAATCACCTGATTCTTAGTGTACACCTACTTTAAGGCTATAGTGGATGTTATTACAGTGCCTATCTTACTGATAGTGCCTGATGAGAATTTATTTTGCCTGACCTTGGCTAATACTTATGAAGACCGTTCTGACCCACTTGTGCATAAGTAAAAAAAAGAAGTCTGTAACATAACTACAGGTTGTGTTTAGGAATGGCCCTTCAAATCCCGGGGCCCATGAATGGATGAATCATTAAATGAGTGAATTAATGTATGTGTTTGGGGCCAAAAATGGCACAGGCAGGCTTTTAAGGGGGCAGAAATGGCACATCAGGGACAGATGTGGCACAGGCTGGCTGTTTAGGGTACATAGATGACATAGGCAGGTTGTTATGGGGGCAAAGGGGGCACTGTGAGACATCTGGCTTGTGAAGTCTGGGTGCCCCGGGGAAATTCCCACACCGGGGCCCTGTAGTTTCTAGTTAGACCCCTGGTGTAGGGTGTGGGCACATGAGCTTGACTACGCAATAAAATATATGGGGTTGGTGTCCAAATATTTTCAGGGCTGGTTTTCATCCCTAGTTCGGAACATGCTTTCAATAAGAAACTGCAGTTCTTCTTCAAAGGAAAATATTTAAATATATGTACAGTATATACGGTATATTTAGGCTATTCAATACAAGTCTATGGCAGCAGACAATATAAGGTTAAGATAACTAGTGACATTGAACAGTTCTATATTTAGTGGGACAGTGAGGGTATGGTCCTTCTTTGGACATTGCTATGGGTCACCTTTGTAACCCTCACTATTCAGCTTCCACCAAAGGGAAAAGAAACTTAACTGAGTAGAGCAATCACTAAAAGCCTATGACTGCTTGCTACAGCAGCAAAAAGTATTTATATTTATATATACTATATGGAGAAAAGTATTTTGTGGAAAGCCTTCCCAGAAGAGTGGAAGCTGTTATAGCTGACCAACGTCATATTAATATCTATGTATTAATGTCTATGTATTTAGAATGGAATGTCATAAATGTCCCTGTTAGTGTAATGGTCAGGTGTCCCACTACTTTTGTCCATATAGTGTGTATATATATATATATATATATATATCAGCCATAACATTATGACTACCTGCCTTATATTGTGTAGGTCCCACTTTTGCTGCCAAAACAGCCCTGACACATTGAGGCATGGACTTCACTAGATCCCTGAAGGTATGCTGTGGTATCTGGAACCAAGACATTAGCAGTAAATCCTTTAAGAGCTGTAAATTGCGAGGTGGAACCTCTAGGGATTGAATTTGTTTGTCTAGTACATCCAACATATGCTCCATTGGATTAAGATCGTGGGAGTTTGGAAGCCAAGTAAACACCTTGAACTCTTTGTTCCTCAAACCAGTCCTGAACCATTTTTGCTTTATGGCAGGGCACATTATCCTACTGAAAGAGGCTAATGCCATCAGGGAATACAGTGTCTATGAAATGATGTAAATGGCCTGAAACAATGCTTAGGTACGTGGTATGTGTCAAAGTAACATTCACATGAATGGCAGGACCCAAGGTTTCCCAGCAGAACAGTGCCCAAAGCATCACACGTCTCCTCCAGCTTGCCTTTATTTTATAGTTCATCCTGATGCTGTGTGTATTTCAGGTAAGCAAAGAACACGCACTCGTCCATCCATATTAAAGAAAACGTGGTTCATCAGACCAGGTCACCTTCTTCCATTGCTCTGTTGTCCAGTTCTTATGCTCACGTGCCCATTGTAGGCGCTTTCGCAAAGGAGAGGGGTCTGCATGGGCACCCTGACTGGTCTGCGGCTACACAGCCTATACACTAACTATGATGCATTGTGTGTCCTGACTCCTTTCTATCAGAACCAGAATTAACTTTTTCAGTAATTTGAGCTACAGTAGCTAGTCTGTTGGAGCCTTTGACACCCACTTGCATCCATGAGCCTTGGACACCCATGATCCTGTCACGGGTTTCCATCCTTGGACCACTTCAGACCGGGAACACCCCATAAGAGCTGCATTATTGAAGATGCTCTGACCCAGTCCCCTAGCCATCACAATTTGACCCTCGTCAAGTCCCTCAGATCATTACGCTTGCCCACTTTTCCTGCTATTAACACATCAACTTTGAGGAAGAAATGTTCACTTGCTTCCTAATATATTCCACCTACTGACAGGTGCAATGATAACAAGTAATTATTCACTTCACCTCTCAGTGGTCATAATGTAATGTTATGGTGTATATCAAGTGTGTGTGTATATATATATATATATACATATATATTCAGATCATGAAATGTAGTATTTGCTGAAGCAAAACAAAAAAATGAATACCAGTAAAAGTACACAGGAATAGTATAATACTAAAAAATAATAATAAAAAAATTATTTTAAAAATGTTGTTTTAGTAAGTGAAAAATCTTTGCTTTTCTAGCTGAGCAATTAACATGAGGCCAAAATAGAACCTCACGTCCTAGAAAATACTGTAGACTACTTTGTTTAGAGAGTTTCCAGAAATAACGTCATGCTATTGTGTGGGAATTCAAAATAACCTCAGGAAACTGTCTGATGCACATTCAATTTATGTAATCAGTAAACAGGACGCATTGTTTATCCTCATCAGTATAGGGTGGAATGTTCTAACAGACTCAAAATTTGTTAGCAGAGTATAAAAATTCTAGGGACGGAGCAGCAGACTGCATTATTATAAGATGGAACTAGTTTGCTAAAAGAGATATCATAAAAGTATATATCGTTTAAGTTTTTTTAAAAAAAATTATCGTTTTAACAGACTACCTAATTTCTATGAATATTTTTAAAGCTCACACTAAAAATAGTTGCACTTTTTATCTGATTTAGTAGTCCCCCTTGATTAAGTAAATATATTATTTTTTCAGAAATAATATTATAGAAGGCAGTGAATTATTTTCACATTGTCAACACCATATGTTCTTCATGTAGTTTTTTGATGAACAAGTGCTATCACAAATGACATATAAGAATATGAAAATTGTGTCAGCGGGATAAGACAATAGAATATATTGTCTTATATTATTTTAACAGGTTGCCTCATTTCTTGCCAGTGCAGTTGGGCACGTGACACAAATTATCAATAGTTGTTGCCAACATCAAACCTTTTTGGAGTGTTAAAAGCAAAACCCACCAACAAGTAAGCATGAGTGTTGTCTTCTTCTGGACTACAGAGGTTTATAAAGAAAGTGTACTTCTAATGAGAGTGAGTAGAGAAGCATACCACAATGGCACCCATGTCTCCTTAACAGCATAAATTCTTCTAGTTACACTTGAACAAAGGAAGGGATTTTTTAGGTATATAGTTAGATGTATAATTAAACAATTATGCCAAACAGGTACTAATGATAATCAATTTAATATCTATTAATCATTAACGGAAACAGAAACAGCTCTGTAGAAGGAATAAAACTGGCTATAATAAAACTGGCGCTATAGCGCAATTCCCTCCGCTGGAGCTCTCTTGTCAACGGCCGTAGTATCCGCCGGGTTTGTAGGGTCAGATCAGAAACATTGTGGTAAAAAGATATCTCATGGCCTTCGTAGGGTCAGGAGTCTACCTTTCTTGCTCGTTTCATAATGGATTCCTTCAATTGGTAATCCACGAGGTGACTGATGATATCTCGTAGAGGGGCCGTCAGGGGGCCACGTGGTCGCAGGGCTCTGTGAGCTCTGTCAATGCCAACCACGGCATCACTGGGCTTATTGAGGAGCAAATTAAATAGCGTGGTAAGAATCTAGAACACATCTTCCTCCACCTGGGGCCGTGCTTCAGGTAGGCCTCGGACTCTGATGTTATGCTGTTATCCAGGTCTTCCAGTCGGCGTCGGTAATCTGCCAGATACAGGACATGTTGTTTGGAGATTTTAGCCACCTGGGTGACATTGTGGGTCAGTCGCGTGGATTCTTGTTCCTGAGCGGTGATCCACTTCTCTAGGCCCAATAGTTCTGCTCTCAGGGACGCCACTTCCTCCTTCACCGTGTGTTTGAGTTCCGTGATGAGGGTGCTAAAATCATCTTTCCACGGAGCTGAGGAGAATAATCGGTGCACAGTGCTAATAAGGCCGGGTTCGTGGCGGAGCACCTCTCTCAGGCGTCCATCTTCCTAGGCAGCCGACCACGCCCCCTCGGTGTGTTACTTACTTTTAATAAAAGTGTGGTTAACACACCAAAATTGAACAAAAAGAAAGCAATATTACAGCCTCCCTATGACATGCTACCTCCCCACAGTTACACATCCATGCTATCACACACACTCATTCACAAACACTCATTCACACATTCATATACTCATATACATTTACTAATCCACATTTACAAATGCACACTTACTAATCCACACTTACTAATCTATTTTCACTCTCACTGAATCTTTTCCTACCTTTCCTCTGTAATTTCCCCCCCCTACAGTTCATCCTCCTCTTTGTTCTTCCTCTTGGCTCTTCTTCATTTGTGTCCTTCCAGTGCAGTGAGCATGGAAGGTGGTGGGCGCGGCTTCAGTGTTGTGAGGCTCGGTTGGGGAGATCAAAGATCTCCCTGTAACCGACTTAAAGACAACCAAGGGAGCAGGAGGTCTTTAATGCAGACCTCCAATCCTGCTCCCTTGCGGTGCGCACGGCAACTGATGCTGTGCGTCGGGATTTGATGTCATACCAAATCTTTAAGCCGGTTACAGGGAGATCTTTGATCTCCCCAACCGAGTCTGCTCCTCTAGCGGCGTACATTAGTATCCATCTCTGGATTGTGGGACCCCCTTGATGAGCGGCACCCGGGGAAGTGTCTAGGTGTGTGTGGGGGGGGGTTGCCTTCTTCTGGAAGAACCAATATGGATTTGTTAGAACTTGATGGGCTTAATTAACTATGTAAATATGTAATAAGAGTCCATTTAACAAAGCTTTAGATTACCCACAGCAGATTTTTACACCAACATCCATAGGTTAATTCAAGGGCCATCATGTCTAGTATGTAACATTACGTACAATCTATTTCAGTAAATAAAGCAAAAACCTATACATTTCTCCAAACCCTGCTGAAACATTAAGCTGAGTATAATAGAAGCTTTGGAGTCCATTTGAGATTGCCAAAGGTTAATCAACAAGCTTATTTCAAATTATTTTGTTCCAACACATGACACAAAACAAGATTTTCATCTGTATGTATATGTAGAGATTATGATGGAACACATTAACATTAAAGTTTGAATAAAAATAAATTAAAATCCATGGAAATTACTGAGAGGCAGTTTTCATTAGTGACAAAAGCTTCAAGGATTCCAGCTCAATATTTCCTGTTATTTAAGGACTCTGCTAACCAATAACAATGATGTTTCTTTTATGCAGGCAAAGAGAATTGAGAAATTGAGATTTATCTACTCATTGCTACTGTGTATTGATTGCCAAAATACGTTATATTAACAATCTTTGGGTCACAATACCAGGATTTTGGCATGAATCTAAAAATAAACTGTACACTAAATATACACAACACGCAATATGGAAGAATTTTTCAGCAAATATTTCATATGACTATGTTATATACTTACTACTATCCTGTAAATCTAATGTGTTTTTGCCCTCAAGGACTACGTCTAGGCATCTACTAAGAAATAAACTTCTATTATTAGCAACCAAGTGGAAGCAATTTTCCTCTCCACTTGCTTTCCAGAGCACTTTGAATTGTAGGAGTCTACATCAGGAAGTATGTCATGTAATTGCTACCCCCAACTTCTAAGAAATCTTCAAAATACATTTATATCCATATCATGCAAGACAAAAAGACATTTTAAAAACAAAATTTGACATTTTAAGAAATTGGTTTTGCACTTGTATAGACCTCTCCCCTTTAACCTCTAAGGTAGGGTTCTTCAAACACCAGGGCCCAACACTGCACCGTACAACAGCACGTACTACTGTAATTGATGTTACAAATAATTTCTGAGGTAATAAAATACAAATAAAGATCAGATACCTCTGAATGATTATTGTGTTTCACATGTGTTTGTAATACCATTGTATTGACCACCCTTCCATGCAAGACCACAAATTAGGTTGTAGACTTTAGTGTAAGATCATGGGGATGATGTTAGCACCACCATCCTGCTGATTGACACCAAGAAGCACAGTGTGGTGTATCATTTCTGCCACCAACTTTCAAAACTTCCCAAAAAAACACCTAAAATACATCACAAATTCCTATTTCCTAAGGCAGACACCTTCTGTCCCTCCCAATCCTTTTGTATCAATCTTTCTACATTTTTTTATTCTGCACTTTCTTGTTATTGTGTTTTGATTTCATCCAATGTTTCATAATGGCGCTTCATTTGTAAAATGTTTTGTTGTCAAAATATATGTATATATAAATTAAAAGCCCAGTTAGTGTTTTCCTCATTACATTATGACATTACATTTATTTATATAGCGCCAACAAGTTCCGTAGCACTGTTACAATCTGTGAAATACCGTATTTGCTTGAGCAAATGCTCTGAAAAATACCCTTCGTCTTATAATCGGGGTCATCTTATAATCAGACCTCAAATAGGTCCGACTATGAGACTAAGATCCAGATCCCCCGCAGCGATGCTTCGGAGTCCCCGGTGCTTAGTCCGGACAGCGTGTAGAGCTCTACGCGATTCGCGTAGACAACTTCCGCTGCAGCCGGGAGAAGGTGCGGTTAGCAGTGGGGGTTGTCTGCGTCCATCGTGCAGACCTTCCCCGGCCGTGAGAGATCAGAGTTCCCCGCATCGTCTGCAGCGGAAGATTCTATGCGAATCGCGTAGCGCCCTACATGCTGCGCGGACTACGCACCGGGGAAGTTTGGAGGAGGGAGTGTTAAATGGGGGGAATAAGGCATTTCCGGGGGCCTAGTGCTCTGAGAAATGCCTTTTAACCCTCTTAATGCCACTCTGCCTCTAGAAATGCCTTTTAACCCTCTATACGCCACTCTGCTTCCTGAAATGCCTTATACCTCCTTATATGCCACTCTGCCCCATAATATGCCTTTTAACCCCCTAAATGCCACAGTGGCATATAGGGGTATAAGGCATTTCTGGAGGCAGAGTGGCACATAGAGGGTCAAGAGGCATATCATGGGGCACAGTGGCATACAGAGGGTTGAAAGGCATACCATGGGGCACAATGGCATTTAAAGGGTTAAACGGCATATCATGGGACACAGTGGCATATAGGGTTTAGGACATTTCTGGGGCAGATGTGGCATAACTGGGGGGGGAAGGACTGGAAAAAATAAAAGGAAATATAAAACAAAATATTTTCTCAATCATCAGCTTTTATTAAAAAAAAAAATAGTTTACATTGAATTAATCAGTTTACTGGTAAAAACTTTTTTCCTATAGGGTCAATCTTATATTCAGGCTTTTTTTTCCCCCTAAATTAATATTCAGATTTTGGGGGTCATCTTATAATCAGGGTTGTATATAATCGAGCAATACGGTATTTCCCTTTATTCACTTATTAGTTTTCAATACTGTTACACTTCCTATTTTATGGAAACTGTTGGATTGTGATAGTGGACTCAAGCTATTATAAGGCATTATAGATGCATATAAAATATGTTTATCTTGGCTGATGATTATATTTATCTTTTTATTCCAAAGTTAAATATACAGTAGTGCCAAACACATATGTTTGCATTTTCAGGAATATTTTACAAAAAAGTTGTTTTGTATCATGTGATATTTTGTACTTGTGTGTAAAATGCACCTATCTAAAGTGTACTGAAAAAGGTAAAAATGCATCCTATTGTTGAATAAATGTTGATGAGGAAACCAAAGCTATAGGGGTTGGTTCCAAGGTCCGACAAGTTTTGATGTGATATTTAAAACTTTGGCGTTGAAATATTTTAGGAAAAGTATAAAATGATCAACTAGATATGAATACATATATTTTTTCTACTGAGGTTACATATTTTTATTACATTAATACAGCTTTTTAGATAAAATCTTAAATAAGTGTACAGCCGGAAATCAGGAGGAAATCACTTCTCTTATGTGTAAGCGCTTAGCTGTCTAGCACTCAGCTTGTCTCCCTAGGTAGATGAAGCCCTAGTGCCACAGCCCTGTGGATATCACCATAAACATAAACAAAAAGCTGGAAACAGTCATATTTCATCAACACATAAAACACGTAGCTTCTTCAAGGAGCTATGAGCAACGTTAACCACCTCCTCCCTTACATATATGTACTGTCACAGCTGCATTATGCTAATTGTCATGGCAGATGCAGTGATTAGACTTTGTGTTATACAACAAGACACCAAATTCTCAAACAACCAAATAAAAACAAATAAAAAATTGTGCATCGATACATTGTACATATTATCCCCTATATCGAGGAAGGCTCTATATGTTGCAAATCAAGATTAGAAATTAATACAGACTATTTATACATATAACAGGGTAGCTGGAGAACAGCTACTTTTTAATTTTGGGGACCAGGTCTTTTTAAAAGACCTTAAAAGAGATCTTTTTAAAGGGAAAGTACAATTAATCACTATTGTGTGCTCTGCACTCGTATTTTACATTTACTAATAGAGATGATGTCACACACACACACCTTACTCACATATTCACTTCTGGTCATTACATAATAGAGTCCGGAACATCTGGGAAGCCAACTGTGTCATGGTTAGTGGAAAGTGTCTTGTGATCTCTAATTACTCATCATCTTTTGTAATAATTTACTTGTATCTGTAGCTCAAATGAATAAGTAGACTACTGAAGTTCCCAGGTCATTAACCTTTCATTTACTGGTCTGGATAAACCAATGTTTTCTTGAATTTCCAGAATCTTACAGCCTCAAAAAAAATTAATAAATCTGATTTATTATTGATTTATTTATACTTTACTTTGGGAATGCAAGCTTGACATAATCATGAATACCTTTGTACCAAACGCAAAATCTTTCATTTTAAATTAGCCCCCACTAGTTGAAAAAGAGAATATGTTGTTTTGTGTCTACATCTTATTTAATTGATGCTTACTATGACAACCAAATTTGCTGTATACTTATTTACTTATTTATTTTCTTATTTGTTTTCTATCATGTATATACGTGCTGAAGTGCGTAGCTCATAGAAATCTCTGTAACATCACACACTACAGAGTTCCAAACTGCCCCTAAACTCAACATTAGTACAAGAACTGTGCTTTAGAAGGGTTGGGAAATTGGTTTTTATGACCGAGGAGCTGCATTTAAGCCAAAGATCACTATGCGGAGTGTTGGATGGAGTGCATGCCAGGAGAACACTATCAGAATGCACAGTGCCTTTTGTAAAGTTTGATGGATGAGGAATAATCATCTAGGGTTGGTTTTTCTTCAGGCTTTGGGTTAGGCCCCTTAGTTCTAGTAAAGTATAATGTTAATACAGCATACAAAGACATTTCAGACACTATCTTGTGGAAGGCATTTTCCTGTTCCAGAATGACTGTACCCCTGTGCACAAAGTCCATAAAGACATGGTTTGATGATTTTGGTTTGGAGGAACTCAAGTGACCTGCACAGATCCCTGACTTTAAACCCATTGAAGACCTCACACATGTTCTTGTGGTTGAATGGGCACAAATTCTCATAGACAATATCCAAAATCTTGTGTAAAGCCAGGGGGGGCAACTCCACATTAATACCCATTTTGGAATGGGATGTCAAACAAGCTCATATAGGTGTGTTGGTCAGGTGTCCACATACTTTCCTCAAAGCCAAAGGAACGAGCTTTCCCTCTCACAGGCATTGCTCAGCACAAATAGTGATGATGACAGCTATAACTTATAACTATATGCTAAAACTGCCCTTTAT